>LS485170.1:244965-263133 GCA_900490705.1 Pristionchus arcanus | reverse complement strand
CCTCTTCGCCAGGACCCCTTCCCCTCTGCCAGTACCCCTGTACCCCGATACTCCTTCTGCCCCTCTTCGCCAGGACCCCTTCCCCTCTGCCAGTACCCCTGTACCCCGATACTCCTTCTGCCCCTCTTCGCCAGGACCCCTTCCCCTCTGCCAGTACCCCTATCCTCCACTCCAAATACTCCAGTACCCTCACGGATCTGAGAATCGTGCTCTTCAGTCCCCCCAGTCCATCCTTCCCCTCCCTACTCCCTCTGATCCAATCCCTACGGTCTTCCCACTCAATCCCCCTATCCAATCCCTGAACTGGAACGCTGCCCAAATCTTCTAAATGGCACGGTTGTACCAAGAATTGCTTTGGTACCCGTCCCCTTTTGGAGATCTGGTCATCGTTCCAAATCATCATTAGCCCCAGTTTCCCAGTCCCTTCCCCTGCTCCACTCTTCAGTATCCCCTTCCCATCCTGTCCAAAATCCTTGCCGCCTTCCGATCTTTTGCACTGCCTATCTTCCGATCTTCCGATCTTACCCTCTTCCCAACTTAACTTCCTCCCCTATTCCCCAGTGCCCCTCCACCCAGGTCCCCCTTCCCTTCCCTCGCAAAACGTCCCTTATACTCAGAAATCCCTGCTTGATCATAAATGAGTTGGTCACCGGGGTTCCTGATCATCAGGGCATCGAGCAAGCTCCATTCCTCCCTCAATTCCTTCCTCCCTTCCCTGTCATCGCTTATCGATTCTCCTTTGTATCACCGTACCTCTCCTAGTCAACGGTAGAGTTCAAGAAGGAAGAGATTACGGTAGAGGTTCAGATGGAGCAATACGGTGGAAGCTCCGCCCTCACCAACCCCCGCTTCCTCTCAGTGATCTGTAAGGAGTCTGATGAGTCTAAGGACAACGAAGAACCTACCGTACCCGAGGATACAGTAGAGGTGAAGGGGCAGAGATTACGGTAGAAGACAATAATGAAGAGACTACAGTAGTCCAGATGGAAGAAGTGGATACGGTAGACCTATCGATAACTGATGAGTCCTCCCTAATTGAGGAGGTAAAATTCCCGAAGAATATCGATAGTGAAATGATGGATCTAACGGAGGAAGAATTGTTACTGTTTGGGTCGGGCTCTTGCGAGTTGATTGAGATTTCACCTGAGATGGAAGAGGAATTACTGAGAGATTGCTACTAGAAGATTGTTAGAGGAATTGTAATATAGTAATGATGCAAAGCGTTCTTTTGTTTGCACAAGTTGTTATTTGGTCACGATTTTTAACAGATTTTCCGACATTGTTGCTGTTGTAAAGCTTTTTTCTGATATTTTGAAGTAAAGTATGTAAATAATACAATTTAGCGAGTTTCAAACTGTGGATGAATTTGCAATTTAGCATTACAGTCTACGGTATACTTTTTGCGAGTTTATTTTTTCTTGCTTTGGCGAATGTTGGGAAATTTGTTGTGGACTCCTAAATAATTACAGTTATATTCTGAAGTCTGAAACTACGATAAGTCTTGACTTGTTTTTTTCACAGATCACCGTTGTTTCCAGTTCGATTCGATAACAAGCCGTCTTTATGCGTGCGAAATACAAAATTGAATGTTAGAAATCTGATTTGCTCTCTCCTCATTGCAAAGCCGTCTCGCAAAGGCCTTCTTCTGAATGTGCGGCCTCTTCGGTTTCCCCGCGATGGCTAGCAGCGCTAGTGGTCGCATTATCGACATTCAAAACTCCTAAAAAGTGAATGCTCAATATTTCTAAAAATGTTTGTTCTTTTTCAAAGAAATTGCCACTAGCCTGGTGTCGAATGTGGTTTCCCATAAGTAGAATATGCTCTGGCATCGTCACGAGCTGATTCATCATTTGGTCTTATTAGTGGAGTTGTGCTCGATATCAGAGGCAGCGGGGTATTTCTCAGTCTGCGTACTTGCTGAATGGATGGTTACATTTGAAAATTTAAATAAAATAAACGTCGTGTGTCTTTGTGTCTCTCTTGTGTCAAGTCGTGATTCTTTGTATCCGTGCAGGAGCGATATACCTGCACCTTCTTGAACATTCGACATCACCGAGCTCGTTAAATTTTCACTTCCTGATAATATGCAAGAGTGCACTCACCCATCCTCGATAGCACTTGGCCGAACTGTACAGTACGCATAAAAGAAACAGCATCGAGGAGAAAGAAGCTATGGCAGAAGCATATATCACAACGCTTATCTGTGAATTCGCGAAACATTTTCGAGACCAAAATGAAAATGTCTCACGTCTATAGAAGTTGATGGTGGTACGGGACTGGTAGTAGTAGCGGGTACTATGGTTGCCGTAGGAATATCTTAATTATTACGGTTTGGTTTCAATATATTTGACTGAACATATTCGGCGTCATTTTATGCCGTCGAGTTGGAGTAAACCGATACATCCGATTGACGGACGGGTATCGACTAATCATTAGAATACTCGGAATTGCAGTGAAACGCTTTCTCAAACTCAAACGGAATGTGTGTCTTGCCTTGCCATCGCTCCAGCTTAAATGACTCTTCTTCAAGATTAACCGTTTGAAGGTTAATATGTCCGTTCCATATCCCGCGAAGAAACGTGCCGTGAAAGCTTTGGAATGCCCACCAACCATCCTCCTTCTTGATCGGAGTGTAAAGTTCTTGCCACAAGGCTTTCTCGTAGAGGTCCACATACAATTCCACATTGGCCCGAAGATACATGCTGGAACATTCTCCTCTGAATGCAACCTAAAAATTAGAATGAAAAATGGAAATTTCAACGCATTCACCAATATGTGTTAATTTTACTGCAAAAAAATAAGCAACCTTTCCGTCGTGATCCTCAATATACCAGCGTCCGCACTTGGCGCAAATTTCCGATGTTCCGACATGAAAAGAATATGAGTTGCCCCATGCCTCAATGTACTTCTTATAAGTAGTCCTGATGCAGCGTTGTCCGGACACTTGTGCTGATAGGCTGGTGGAAAAGTGTACCGGCGACCTCACGATAGGAGGGTTGCCTAAATATTTAGAGTAGAATAGCGAATATGTATTGTTAGATTGAATATAATACGAGACCAATCACCTGTCCAAGTTTTCAGCCCAAAGCGCTGAGATTCGTCCAAATCTTCATGTGAGGTGTACACCGTTCCGTTCTTATCAGTGCTCAACCATCCCATTAATTCACTGCGAAACGACCAGGACTTATCCACATTAAGCAATGGCGTCCACGTTTCGAAAACAATGTCCAAGCTTACTGAATCATCTGCATTCGCATGCAGAAAGTATTTTCGAGCGCAGTACGGCACAAATACCACCTGAATTTGAAACATATGATTATTGCACTGCTGCTTTGAAGTTTATAAGAGACTGACCAATTCTTTAGTTCGGCTATCTCTTCCTTTATGTGGGTGGATGTACCACTGCTCACAAGTTGCTGCTGTCAGAGACATATCTAGCTTGCGGCCGTCTGGTGAATGGCTGAGGAAGGTTCCGTGTAAAGACTTGAGAAAGAATTGTCCTGCCATGCCCATTTGATCTGCAAAATAGGCAGATTAAGAATTGTCTAGGTAAAAACGGTGTACCGGTTGGAGATCCTATCCAGAAATGTTCCCATCCCTTCATGTCTTCAATCAAAATGCGCAAGGATCCATCCGTGTCCATGCTCAGTAATCCTCCGAGCGCACTTTGGAACGACCACGACCCATTTTTGTGCTTGATAGGCGTCCATAGCTCCTTTATATGATCTATTACCATCGAACCGTTCTCGTCTTCACGAAGATAAGTGGATCGTGCACAATCCGGAGCAATTGAAACCTGCAGACATATGTACCATAACCAAAATTTTGGCGTATTGTTAGTTAAGAGACCCTGGAAAGTTTTTAGGGCTCATATTTTAAGATTCGAGGGTTCATCCCTGTCAGCCAGGACCAATATTGTTTCGGTACACCTCCACGGACCCAGATACGGAGGGTGGATTATGTGGTTCATTTTGTGTCCATTTCTCCATGGCCCATGCAATGAATGGCAATTTATTATTTGAGAATGTTGCTTACTTTTTCCATATAATATTCTATGTTCCACGGGTCACAGTTAGTGCTCCTGAGGAACTTCCCGTGAACTGACTTCAGGATACGTCTTCCCGACAGCTCCTCTGATGATGTTGGAGCAACGATGACTGCTATCTGGAATAATTAATTTGCTCGATAGAAACAACGTTAAACCAGGGTCACTTGGCAGGCAGCCAATTGTTCATCTCTCTTCTTCATACGAAAATTGACTTGGGAGTTTCGAAAGTGTGATCGGGTAACAGCGACCCGTCGCCTCACTTCGAGAAATCAGTTATATATTTATTCGTCTAACTTCGTCTTTAAAAATAGATTACCATATTCAGCAGACAGTAGCAAACAAAGGCCGACTTGACCATTCGTGAAAGAATTTCCGAATAATGAAAATTGAGAAAGAATCTTTTCAGCTGGAACGTAAAGAACGCGGCTAATTCGACTATATACAAGCTGTTAGTAACGCCGATTATAGTTTAAGATTTTAAGCGAAATGTGATATCTAATAGTGACCTCTCTAATACCGCGTGCTTGAGATTGATTACCCTTGAACGGAAGTGATTAGCAAGATGCATAGTGATAATCCATTTATCTTCCTAATCAGTGATAAAAATAGTCATACAAGGAAGGGTAAGGGGCACCGAAATTTGTGGTTTAGTTCGGCGACAAGCCAATTTAAATATCTAAATATAACTGCATTGCACATGTCCGGTGCAAAGCGTATTAGTCAAATGTTTTGAGTTTCCTCTCTTTTCAACTACTGCTAAAATAACAATTATTTATCGAAGCAGAAAGTAAATGAATGAACAAAAGAGAGTATACGCATACCCGGGGGGCGATAATCATCTTGAACAAGCATGGTAAGCAATAGAAGAACAACTGTGTCTGTGAGTGTGCAAATTAGACTTTCAATCGTAACGAAACAATTAGTCGTTTAATAGGGAAATGAACCTCCTTCTTCACGAGAGACAGTGCGGAATGAGAAGAGCGATGGATGATTTCCATAATAAACGACTTTTGTTTCGTTACGATTGAAATTCTAGTGCAAATACATTTGGCAAGTGCGAATATTATTACAATTAAAAGCATACTCTGTGCGGGGCGGGTAAATGCTGGTTGATTACGGTAGGGATGAGATCGATCGGATATAGCACCGACAAACGTTACTTGTAAGATGGGCGGGGAATACTACAGAAACGAGGCCGAGTCACGGTTAGAGTTCGAAATACGGGTCGCAGTCAGAGCGGGTAGAGAGTGCGTGAAATGAGGAGACGGTGAACCATATTTCGAACTCTAGACACGATTTTCGAAACTCTCGATGAGAAAAAAGTGACGTCATCGTCGAAATTCTCATCACAAACAGCTTTCCTTCTCAATGTTTCCGAAATCGTCGTCCTCTTCGATCGCCGAGAGTCGATCGTCTCGAGAATTCCTGCAAATGATCATAATCATCATTGCTTCTTCAGATTTCACAAGCACATTTCAGCGAAATGTGAGAAATGACGCTGTTATCCGATTACACATAAATTGGTGTTCAATAATTTTGATACTATTGACCCTATTTTTTTTTAAATCCTGACCGAATGGACTTCTTCAGCGGCTGCGTGTCATTGATGTACTCTGCTCCGGGTTTGACCTCGTTATAGTAGCCGAGCGACTCGACCAGTGCTTTAAATGTTGATCGTCTTCTTGCACTTTTGCTTTTCTTTTTTAGCGACCTATTTGCTCGTTCGGTCTGATGCAGAGGGGAAAACTCATGGAAATGGTAACTCACAGCTGTTCCCACTCTCATCCACGACCACCGGCGTATACATAGTTGCGCCGATCTCGGTAGCTTGAGAGTTGGGCACGAGGTAGTTGCCGTCTGCCATGCCGATCTGGAGAAATACATTTACTTCATTCAATTTATTTTTTTAATGTTACATTTCCACTGACTAATTATGTTTCAACGTAGAAGTCTCAACACCATGTAGGATTCGATAAACAATGAAGAAAAGTGCTACTAACCTCCTTCCTCCTGTCCGTCGGGTCCTGCGCGTATCTCTGCGAACCGAGCGAGTCCATGCGACGAATACCCATCGGGTTGAACATCTACGCAAATATAATTACATAGCTTTCCAAAAATCATAAATATCACAATTATCAAACGTCTTTATTATCAAAATCTGTTTTAATGAATGTTGTTGTTGTTGTGGTTATTTTCTTGTTTTTTGGCACGAAAAACTCACATCACCAGTATTCGCACAGCCGGGCGTGTTCGGCTCGGAGTCAAAGTAATTCTGCGGGTCCTGAAATACGTAAATTTTAATTTCGATTATGGTATGATTATTTTTCAGGATGGTAGAAAGGAGTACGAAATTTTTCGATTACCTCGAAGCCAGTTTCATCCAGGATCTGCTCGATCAATCCCAGCTGAGAGCAATTGTCCAGTTCCATTTCCGAGTTAAGATCGACGTCCTGGGAACATTTAACCATAAAAAATTTCTCATTGATACACACGAATTATTTCTAATTGATAGATTTCTCGAGTTCTCCAACTTTGATCAGATGGAGCAATGACAATCAAATATCACTCAATATCTCACGTAGAAAGTGCCATCAAACATTCAGATTCAAATGCCCTATGCAGTTTCCAGCATAATTTTTTTTAAATTTTTAATGGAAACACACTGATATAAATTGTATTTCAACTTTTGAGACATTCCAGAAAGATCAGACGATTCAATAATAACTCAAATACTCACGTAGACAAAGTGCCAGGGCGCCTTGCAGTACTTGTACAGATTCTCCTTGAGGACGGCGAAGGTCGGACGAGAGTCAGGGTAGGGCAGCCAGCCTAGAACGAGATTTCTCATTTATCACCTTTTCCTATTTATCAAGAACCGATTCGACAGCGTCGACGGACATCCGTCAACTCTATCGTATTTTATGTACATTTCCCTGACGGAGCAAATAATGAATGAATGAATCACATCAAATCACATCTGTTGTTTATGTCAAAAATGAGGAAAGTAAATGCAATCTTCAATAAAGGATATTTGACCAACGGCTAGGTTGCATCGAAAGGAAGCGGTTGCACACACCACTTTTATTTACTAGAAATTAGGAGCGCCTGAATTTTCTTTGCGGTTTCAAAACTCACAATCAATCAAGTGCTTGTACAGTTCGGTGCTGCAATTGTTCGGCTGGGCGAGTCGCTGGCCACTCAGCAGATACTCCTTGATAGCCATCGGTGTCATGTTGGCGTATGGGGACTGAAATGATCATCATCATCATGTATCCAGGCCGATCGAGCACAAATTGTCATGAAAAGGCCTTTGTCATTCTTTTGGATACATGGCATCATTACATTTCGTATTGATTTTTTTCTCTATAAGATAGTTAGGAATGCATGAGCAACTATTTGAAAATTCTACGAGATGATTTATGGCAGACGTTTCAGTCAAACGTCACCTCTCCCTTCTTCTTTCCTTTCTTCGAAAGGATTATTTACTCACCTCTCCATACGTCAGAATCTCCCAAACCGTCACGCCAAACGCCCACACGTCAGTGGCAGTGTTGTACACCTGGAATGAGTGTCATTGAATGCACTGCATTCTAATCTTTTGAACCATTCTCGTTAACCTTTCAATTCATAAAGAAAAAAGAATAAGAGTGATACAGTTCGGATGAAGTGGTTAGAAGACGATAATAGCTCACCTGCTTCTCCAACGCCTCCAGCGCAAGCCACTTGATCGCCACTTTGCCCTCTCCGACCTGCACCGAGTCCGCTCCAATATCGATAAGTTTGGCCAGTCCGAAATCGGTGATCTGGAAAAGGAATACGTTCCAAAAATTGCTGTTCATAATTAACATCGATTAGTTAGCTTATGGCATTCAAATGGCTCTAATAATTAGCTTACCTCCACATGATGGATGTTCTTGACGAGAACGTTTCTCGCAGCGAGATCTCTGTGGACGACGCGCTGGTCCGTGAGGTACTTCATGCCCTGGAAACGCAGCCGTTAATCAGTTACATTCTTCCACTGTCTACTGACCGTACCGCCACGTCTCAGTTTATAAATAGACAAATTGACTAGAAGGATACAGCCACTCGAGTGGGCAAGAGGGTTCGAGAAATGGAGAGATCATAAAATATACATATCATACCTCTGGTAGGAGTCTTACCTGGTCACACTAGGCTAAATGGTGGGAACAGTGACATCTAGCCTTATCTAGGCTCATTTTCTAGGCAGATAAATCGAGTAGAAGACTATTGCGCTGCTCTGTCTTCTTATCTTCTAGACTACTCATCACATTTGTTCGCCAATCGAGCGAAATAGGGCGAAAAAGTGTGCGAAATGAAGAGAACAGAAAATGTAACACACCGATGCAATCTGGTACGAGTACTGAAGTAGTTCCTTGCCGGACAGCTTGCCCTTGTGCTTTTGGAGGAACTCGCGAAGATTACCGAGCGGACGAAGGAGAGTGACGAGCTGGAAAAATATTATACTGATATTTTTACTATTATACTCTCTATGCCTGCAACATTGACAATGCCTTTCTGTCAGCAAGAAATAGCGAATGTGAAACTCAACCGAAATTTTGTCAAAAGCATTACAAAAAGAATCATTTCAAACCAAAAAGATGCAATTATGGGGTACTTTTTTCATGGTAAACGATATTCTTTCACACCTGCAAGTCATCTCCGGACAGACACACTCCCACGATTCTGAGAAGGTTCTCGTGACGCATCATCGTCATCTTTGCTGCCTCGTCCAGCATTTCCTATTAATTAATTTGCTAATTAATTAATTAATTAATAAACAAATATGTTTAGTTCAATTATCATTCATTACTCTTCATTGCTCATTGTTGTTTCTCCGTTATTTCAATGAAGTAACATTAAAAGTAGTATTATAAATAAGAAGTTCTAACCGACTGAGCCCGTCCACTGGGATCTCGCACGACCTTGATCGCCACAGGGACCTTGGTCGGTTTGCCCGCTTTGGACACGGGCATCCAGCAGCCCTGGAAATTACAATAATATGACTCATGACATTGAATTGCACCTCGATACGTCATTGCCGAATCGTTGTTGCCCACTAGGGCTGTACGTTTGGTATCGGGAATACCGAGTCAGACGGTTAGATTTCTGGGCATACCGACACCGAACCTATGTACAACCCCGTTGCATATTTACAATACAATGAAAATATATGGATCCATACCGCATACACCACTCCGAAGGCGCCGCTGCCCAGTTCGCGGGCACTTCTGGACAGTGCCTGCTTGGGAATGAGGAGGAATCGTTCCTTGTTGACCCGCGGCCCGTTGAGATCCATCGGAATGAGCTCGGGCATCTCCGGATTGTTGGCCACCTGAGATGTTAAAGTTTAAATTTCCCCTGTACTAATGGCTAGGCCAGTGACTTTTCACGGCTAATTTATAGTCAATAAATTTCCCCCTTTGCTAATCCCAGAGAGATTTCCTGAGAATTTGAGTTCCTATTTTACAGTTATGTTTCATCCTGTCCTGAAATTAGCGGTGCGAGTGCACATAACATCGCTTCTTGAAACATTGCACTAAAAATATTAACCCCTCGGAAGCCGTTTCACATTTACTAATGTAGTAGGTGATGCATTCTTGCGCACTTCCACAACCCACGCTGCTGACTCATTCATCTCCTACTACAACTCAACTAAAAGCGTGACTCACGCGCACTTTTTTCTGTCAGAATTACAAAGCGGCTACGGACTCTCTCCATTTGTCCCGCTCTTTCATCCAGCACTTAATTTTCGCCCCAACCGCCGAAGACACAACACACTTCGGCCGAATATAAAAGCGCTCGCGCTCACTGGAAGTGTCGCGACGGGAGAGCACTAATTGCGATTGACAAGGAAGTGAAGAAACTCCCCTGTGACAGCTTACATTATCGATTGATTCGGGGTCTCTTTCAATCAATAATTGCTCCATCACAGAAGAGTTTATCGCCCAAAACCCAGAAAATGATTACAAAGAAAAAGTGCAAAGTTAAAACTAGAGTGCGCAATTCGGGTAGTCGTTTACTCATTCTTCACACTCTGTCATCGGTCAGATATGCCAGAGATTGTGAAGAATAAAGAGACGTTTACCCTTCTCGAACTATAGTTAGAACCAAGAATACGACTGGCGGTGGTTGTTCTTGAGAATTTCTTCCTGGACAGATTTCTCGACTTTTTCAGCAAGAGTTGCGGGGTCTAGGAGGTCAGAGGGCGAGAGGTTGGGCACAATACGGTTTCGCTGGCCTGGTAGCCAGGCGGTGAGGGACCCGCCCGGGGAGAGAATGAATATCTTGAGATTTGCCTTTTCTTGCTCCAGCTCCTTCGAGAGACGCTTCTGCCGACGCCACAGCATCTGGAAAGATTTTTTATGATTGCAATATCCTATGCAGCTCGCCGCATCGACTAATTCTCAATTTCTAATGGAGTCTTCAATTCAGTGCGCTGACATCATCAGTAAGGAATGGTATTGCATTCTCAAAAATCTCTTAATCATGGCCTTTGAATCACGGGAATAGAAGGAATTTCAGGTAACATCATCATTTTACGGGTGATGACTAGGCCCATTTCTCGAATGTTGGGGGTTTCTGGTGATACAAAAGAAGGAGGATTCCTGCCTTGGTGCACAAATGTCGCTCGCAGCGCGACCTTTCACTATGGATTTCTTCCTATTCCATTCTTACTCGATGTCTATCAATGATTGAGGTACGTTTATTCTATTATTTCAGTACTCATGAGAAAATTTTTCAGATTCCAAGATCCTACGCAGTCCGCCGCTTCGACTAATCTCAAATTTCTAATGGAGTCCACTCACCAATCCGATGATTAGCACGACGACGAGGAAAAGTGCGGCGAGGATGTAGAGAGCGGCACGGCTGGAAGGAAGAAGATTATTGATGCTGATTATTATATTCGTATTTTATCACTCTATGTAGTCTGAAATGATATGGATTTTGATTGAAACGTGATAAATTAATTGAGTTTTCCGAACAGTATGGTCGAGATTTTGGGATCCAGAGTTTTGATCCCCTCCGTTCAGATTGAAAAGAATATTTTATGCAAGTCCACTACGCTAGTCCCACGCCGAGCCTACATAAGATGTTAGCACTACTTTGCCAAATTACAGGCTGCGAAATATCTGATGTGCACTGGCCAACAACTACGTTATACTACGTTAATTCTAATTCACGCACAAGTACAGTCTCATTGCTCATTGCTAGAGTTCTTATAGTTTCATGTGCCCTAGTGAGGTATTCCGGTTTTCCTTCCAGATCAACTATGTCAGCTATGATTCGATTCAAAACTTCTATGTAATCTCGTGACAGACATTTCAATCAGTTGTGCGCAAGTGTAAAGTGAACAGTTTATTGAATATATGATTATTTGCTCGATATGATTATGATGCTGCTCAGAGTTGCCCGATCAAGGCGACATTTAGGATAAGTATCAGAGTGGTCAGAATGACGATGTTGAACGAGGCATTGGTTGAACAGGTTGCATTGGTTTGATGTTCTTTGCACCATCTAGCATTCGAATGGTGAATTTCGGTCTTCCTTTTTCAAACTTTATTAAGAAACTTGATAACTCACTGCATTTTGTCCCTCGTTTCGTAGTCCGTATCGAAGCAGCCTTTTTCCTTATGGTACGTGAAGAGTTTGAGTATATTGCAATCCTTTACGCATGTCTGAAATGTTTAGATAGCTTCACTGTTTCAATGCTGGATAGTATAAATATTCGAAAGGCAAACGAATCAGAGAAAAAAACTGACCAATGAGGAGCCATTTCTGTAGCTGAATGCAGTTGGAGAGCACTTGATGCAATCCTTATTGGTCGTACCCGTGCAGTGCGGCTGAACAATCATGTTTATCGATGACTACCATGTTTTAAATTAGGTTCATCTCTTAGTACCATCTAGTATTGCACTTAGTAGAAAATGTCATCGTCAGTTTTGTCGATTATAATATTGTGTTTTCCAATACTGCTAAATGCATTATGCGGTTGTGTCTCAACAGTCTGAATGTACTCTGCGATTCGAGTATAAGTGTGACATTCCTTAAAAAAAACTCACTCCATTCTCTCCAAATCGATCGCAGAGAAAATTGCACGTTCTGCATACGCCTTCAACATCCACCTCCATAGTGTTGTTGTCGTAAAAGAGCCCCCTGGACATATCAGAGATCAGAGATCAAAGATCAACTTAGGACTCACTTAGAGCATCCTGCGACACATTTCTCGTCCTCCTTGGTAGGGTCCACAACTCCGCCCATTCTGTGGAAGGGCGCGTAGGCCACCTACGATATTTTTTCAGTTACCAAGTCAGTGTATTTTTTTTTAAATTTGAAACTCACGAAGTGTCTGCATTTGCACTTGTTCGTAATGCGGGAATTGCCCTTCGATTGGCAGGTCGAGCACTCCTCATCGCATGGCGCGCATTCCTGAAGTGATCTTTGATCTCTGATCCCTGATCTCCTCCCATTCCCCATTCTCCTCTTCAAACGGTTTGCTCCCTATCATTCACTGCGTGCCGCCAAAACATGCGTGCGTCATCACTAGCGAGCAAAGGCCAGCGAACAACAATATTTTATTTTGTTTTGAATTCCAGTCATTTAAAGGTCAAAGATCAAAGATCAGAGATCGCTCACAAATTCCTCCACCACATCGGGGTGCGTGGACGATTGCACAAAGTGGTCCAGCAGATCGTTGTTCATGCAGACCGTGTTAGCGTGCACCTTGAGCGAGTTGAACAGGCATCTGTAAGGGCCGGAAATTAAAGGGGACCGGAAAATGCCGAGTTGGAGCCGGCAAATGGCAAATCCGGACGTACCTTGCCACGGCTCCGAGGGTCGCGTTGCCGACTGGCGGGTCGATTTGGGCGTATTTGCACTTCTTGCAGCCAAGTGGTCCCGGCTCGTTCGAGGGGCCGTTGCATCTGTAAAATATGATTCTGGACTGACTCAAACTTCTTGATTGTCTGTGACTGGAATGACTCAATGTTTTCGAGGTTTTTTTTCGAGGTAAAGTTTGATAATCTGGAATCCAACGTACCCGAGATCGTAGCAGCTCCGATGGCATCGCTTGCACTCGTTGTTCTCCACGTAGTAACGCGTGCTCGGGCAGTCGGCAACGCAAGTCAGTTGGGTGAACTTGGACGGCTGTTCGGAAGGGGGAAGTGTGTTCTGGAAAAGTTTAGTTCATCTGGATGCCAAATATGCATCAAACTATAGTTGAAAAGCCGCAAATATATGCATTGCTCGGTATGATGATCAATAGATTTTACCTCCGCCGCAGCATTGGTCGTGTCCTCCTCGACCAAATGTGAGACCGGTCTCGCCATCCTCGATTCATCCTCCACAGTGATTATGTCGTCGTCGAAATCGAGGGGCGAGAGTGGCGCGGCACCATGCTGAAGTGGTTATAGTAATTTTTTATTATAATACTGAAAAAAACTCGTAGTGATCCGTCTAACATTGATAATTTATCAAGGTGTTCACGAGTGTTTAGACTATACAGTTACTGGTTTGGAATTGGCAAATTTGAAATTGTCGATGTCTCTCTCACTCTCATCTCCCACTTTCTGGCTTCTTTTCCAATTGTAGGGTAGGGTGTATTGGGTTCTAGAAGTTAGATGTGATCTCTACCTTTCGGTACAGCTTGTAGCTTCTGCAAGTAAGGCAGTCTGTATGCTCCGGTCCATTGCACGTATCACACTCCACGTAGCATCGATCACAGCTCTTTGTCGTGTGGTTCTCGAAGAATCTGGAATTGATCTTTGATCTATCGTAGCTCCAAAGTTTTGAAAATATGCTAATAATTACCCTCTGGTGCTGCATTTGTCGACGCAGTGCCCTTCCTGGGACCAGTGCACACACTTTCTGAATGAATTTGAATATTTTATTTCAATCAACAACATGCAAAATCAGGTACCTAATGTCCTGAATGAATCAATGGTTGCAATTCACTCGGTGAGAGCTATCAAACACTCTGGTGTGCGTGCGTAACGTGATAAATGAAACGAAAGATATCGCGCTCGATTCCTAGTGCAAAAAATCTGTACCAACTCTAAAATGAACCATGCATAAATTTGTATTTTGTCACCCACGTCAGCAACTCGTCGAACCCATTGGAAAGGCCTCTCTCCAACCCCGGGTCTTCCCTCAAAATTTAATCCCGTAATTTCATTACGGTAAAGTCTAATTTTCTTCTATGATTTTTTTGGATTCTAGACAAATCAGCAGTTATACCTGCAATCCGCATTTGTTGGACCCCAGCAACCGAATGCAGGATCGCACGAGCTGTCGCAAATCCGGCTCTCATTAACTGAAGGAGATAGTTATGATAATTAATGTGCTACTTTTCTTCAAATGCACTATGCATATAAATTGATGTCATACTTACAGCACACTTGTCTGTTCTCTTTGATCGCCGCACTAGCATTGACACTGACGATTTCTGAATGTTGATTTCCGTTTGTGTTCCCTTTCCAAAAATATGCATTTATTTGGTCTAATATTAGAACTTTAACACAAATTAGCAGACCTTTCCAGTTGATGCTGTCGACATAGCACATATCGGTGTTCTTACTGATGATGATGTCTCCTGCAGCATTTAACAATATATGTCTGCATTACATTGTTAATAAAGGGAGAACTCACCCTTGTGAATTTTCTTCAGTTTACGCAGTCCAAGGAATTCGAGGTTGTAGTTAGCAGAGATTACAAGAGATTGTTTGGTGGCACTGTAAACAATTGTAACAAATGCACTTTCGTGTTGCTAATTGTTTGCAGGACATTGCCTTTTAAAATAATACAGTTTGTTAATTAAGCAACAATTAATACACGTACTATGTCGATCTTCCTCCGATGTACTCGAGATTCTCCAGGAAGAGCAAATCCTGCAAAATTGTGTATTACGTTCAGTTCACAACGAAAAAAAAAACGTTAATGGCGTTTAAGATTCAATCAAAATTCGATATTGTTTGATCTTTGATCTTTGATTTAAAAAACTCACTCGGAGATTTGCATCTGCCGACGCCACATACAGGTATTCGGAGATGAAGCGCACTGTTTTTAGCACGTCTAATTCGTGTACTTCCAGTCCGCGCAGGACGTACGACTCATTTGTACCCCTGAATTGAATACCGGACATTCCAGAATGTGATTGCCGAATAATTGACTTACGGAATGGTCTTATTTACATCCATGAAGGTCTCACTGCCTATTTTGATAGACCCTTCGATTACGGAGCAGTTCTACAATGAGTTCAATATATTTAGCAAAACAGCGAAACAGGAAGCGATAGAAACAAGTGGGCAAACTGAACTCACTTTCAGCTGTTTGATGTTTTCCGAGTCCAGGAGTTTGTCGAAGTTGCATGCTGCAATTATGCGTGTATATCAAAGAAACAAATTCAGCGATGTGCATATCCAACTATATAGTGAACGAATTTCGCAAAAAATTGTGGGAGCACTTAGCACTAAAATGTGTGTAACTTTCCCTGACATCCTAATTAACATTCCTACCAGTGTAATTGATTAGAGATGGAACGCACTGTGAAAACAGGAGGCCCAAACCATAACAGAGCCCATAAACATACATCTGGGACACTCTCCTTCACACTTCCTGCATATCCTGTCATCCTTGTCGTAGTCGTAGTGCATTCCCGGACCACAGTGCTCAACGCACACGTCATCTTGGATCAATCGCTCGACTGAAATTATCGACTTGATTGAGATGTCCCTTGATGTTTGTCTTTTTTCTCGTCCGCATCAAGTGAAAGAGTATTGCGAATAAAGAGATCAATGAGGATAATACTATTGATCTCGAACTTGCAACCTTACTTTTATATTACTGTACTATTAGTAAAATAGACAAATGCAGCTGGGTTATTCAATTGGGTTGAAAATAGCCCTAATTTGCTGCTCTCACATTAGTCACTTGTGCATTCAGAAAAATGCACAAAAATAGCGCCCACTATTGGCCGGCATTAATGCCGGAGTAAGCTCTAATTTACATGATTGCGTGACTCACCCGGACATTCCTTCTCACACCATCGATTATCGAACGAGTAGTAACCATCGGGATTCGGCTCCACTTGACCGGTCTGAATGGAGTGCATTTTTGAAGAAAAAAAAGATAATTTACTGGACTTCATCACAAGTTTGCAACTCAATATGAAAATAAATTACCTTCGGGTTGTATTTGCGCATGCTCGTGCACTGTTCGACGCATCTAAAATTCATCATTTTTTAAATTATTTTTTATTTAATTTAAATTATTTTAGAACCTTACTTGCACTCTTCGTTCGGTAGATGTTTGTTTGTGCATTGTGCGAAGTTTGAGCATGCCTGAAACATATACATTTTCTTTGATTACAAAAAATTGGACTAGCTTTTTTTTTACAAATGAAGCACTGCGAAGAAGGAAGGAACGAATGAATACTTCCGAGATAAAGCGGACAGTGATTTTTTTTACACTGTTTTATGATATTTTTATTATTTTTCGGAATACTCACGGCGCAGTCTTTCGGACCAGGTCCTGTGCAGCCGGCAACGCATTGCGCATGACAGCATCTGAATAAAACAATTTTAATATTCTCCTCAACCCATAAATGCAATAGAATGCGATAACGACTGAAATTTTAATCGTAAAGATCTTTTGTTGTTTTTATATATCGTAAAATGTATGAAGAAAAAAAGCGAACCTGGTTTGATTGGTTTCCTGATCGACGAAGCACTGATTAGACTCGCAGAAGTCCTTTGGACAAAGCGATCGATAAACTGAAATTTGAAGAAATCGCTGGTGGCAAATTCCGAAACATGAAGCCGGGAGGGGATACGAACCCCGGATACTTTTTATTCAGTTGAGTTTCAGTGAATCATTAGGCATACCGCTCTGGCAATCCTCCTCGCCCGGTCCCCAGCAGGCACCATTGCACTTGGGATGACACGCGGTTCGCCTCTGTAATGCGAAATAAGATACAAAAAATATAATATATAAAAAAACTGCAAAAAAGCTACTCACGGTCGCACAGTGAGTGTCCACCACGGTCGATTTAAAGTATCGGGTACGATTGTAGTTGAGTATCTAAATAGAAGTAATTGTCACATTGTCAGCAGATTGCGGCTCTACTCAATTTCAGTGTGTTAGCAATACCTCGTCCGGATTAACGTGTTTATTCATATAGCAGAGTCGACCCGTACCTAGCACAACGACAGATCCTTTCTCGATTGCTGCAAAATTTGCGAATTTCTCGTTTAATGTGAAATCTATGATGTTATGAATGCGTAAATATGCAAAACGCAAAGGATAAACTCACATCGAAGACTAGGCATACTGATCTCTTTGAGAAGATTATTTTTCTCGATATGTAGTGCAGTTGTGTCGTCTGAAATAGAATTATATGATATGAAATAGAATGAAATACAATTTTATATATTCCAAGGACATTCAAGAGAGCGGATCTGGACCATGATTTGTTTCCCCGACCATGATTTGTTTGACCCCCACCATCATGTTCGAGGAATTTTAAGTAGTATGCACCAATGCAAGATACAGCTAAACTAAAAAAAAGATAAAAACGAAGAAACATGCAAAATCTTACGCATGAGGTTGTCTCCCCAGATGATCTTCAGCTTCTTGAAGGAAATTCTTTTAATATCGGTATTGTAGATCATGATGTATCCTTTGACCTGTAAAATAAAACGTTCGATTGATTTCTTCAATCACTATTTTGTTAATTTCTGTTTGCTTCAATTGGCCAAACACTTTTCGTGACGTCAATGCGGGGAAAATGCCATTGAATGTTGTTTTCGATCGAAAACATCGACCAATCCCACAGTATCCTTCGCCTATCACATCTACTGCTGGCAAGTGCGAGTTGTTGACATAATAGCACGTGTCTTCTGAGAGATTGCAGGACCCTGAGGAACAGGCGCCCCAAGTTGGAGCTATCTCGATGAAATTTTTATGGTAGCCTATGTGGGTGACGAGAAAACTTTCATAACACATCTTTTGTCCCAGAACCGGCTTTTAGGTACTTTCCGGTTCCGGACCCGGCTATTTCGTATCTCAGCTCCCAGAGCAGCTAGAGACCTCCGGTTTGGTTTAAA
>LS485170.1:193395-242857 GCA_900490705.1 Pristionchus arcanus | reverse complement strand
TTTCCGCATTTTTTAAGCCAAACCGGAGGTCTCTAGCTGCTCTGGGAGCTGAGATACGAAATAGCCGGGTCCGGAACCGGAAAGTACCTAAAAGCCGGTTCTGGGACAAAAGTTGTGTTATGAAAGTTTTCTCGTCACCCACATAGGCTACCATAAAAATTTCATCGAGATTGCTCCAACTTGGGGCGCCTGTTCCTCAGGGGAGTCTTTTTCCTGCAATCTCTCAGAAGACGCGTGATAGATACTTCAAATTATAGGGGGGGGGGGGGGCATTCAAATCTCACCTGCTCAATATCATCGAGAAAGTCGATGGGTCGACCCTTGAGGACTGTAGAATTCAGATGAGTGATCTCAATGTTGCCGTTGACACGCGTGCAATTCTGCAATGAGAATAGGTAGACGAATAATGAACAAAATGTAGTTAATATGATGCGAAATTTACTATTGATTACCTGGTAGATATCTCGTAGGTCCTCGTATCGATCCAATCCATGAGGCACTGCCAATTGATTTGCGCTACCGGAGCAGACTAAAATTGTTTTTGTTTTTGTTTATAATTTCAAAATTGTTGACGAACGACAGAGGGGAGAACACTATTCATCACGGACACTGATAGCGGGCTGGTTGTTTTCGCTCGTATTTTCACCGTAATTTTTACGTTCATACGATTTTCATAGTCTCCTGCATGCGATGGTGATACGCGCGCGTTATCATGTTGACCTCATCGCTCGCAAAGGCACATGATAAGGGGATGCACCTTGCCTTAGTACTCAATCTAACGACTAATATCCTTTAAATCCTCCCCAAATGGAATAGTCACGTACTACATCTGACAGGGCCCTTTGGGCAGCCCACTACGTCATCCTGCCGCTTCCAAATCCATCCAACCGGCCCGCACGATGATAAATCGGCGAGATACAGTAACCCTATCAGGGCGAGAGGCCGTCGCATCATCGAGTGAGACACCGGGGCTCAACTATGGCCGGTGGATGATGTCGACTAGGACGAAGATGTCACGAGAGTAGTGGAGAATGTGAGTCAGGCGACGTTATCAAGTCGAGGGGCGCGAGAGGCACAGACACTTCGCGGGAATGAAACCGACGAGACCTTTGTCTCTCTCGCTTTCTTTCCCCACTATTCTGGAAGCGCCCTCAATGAAAATCGAATATCTTCACATCTTCTTCTCTCTGGGCGGTCATAGAGGCGATGGAGTAGACGACCTCTTCATTATGCTAAAAGGGCGAGTGACAGGTCCAGAGATGCGGGCAATTGGCGCAAAAGAGCGCAATACGTCCAATTCTCGCCGCGTGGAGCCATTAGTGAGATGAGCAAAAGAGCACTATTGCAGGTCTAGGAAAAGTGCGGAATTATTGATCTATTACTTGTAAGGAACTAGTTCGCCTATTTCTCTCCCTTTTCACTCGAAGACCGTGCATACGGAGGGATTCCACAGACGATGCATGGAAGGACGACATAAATTACGCCTAATAACTAACAGAGGAAGTCAACAAGGGGTATTTACACAACACTCAACTCACCTCCCTTTTCCTTGTGAACCCCTGCATAAATGTTCAGAATTATTACTGATTTCTGTTGTTTTTTCGCATCCTTAGTAATGAATATTTGAAAGATATGCTGATCAAATAAATTTCGAAATGTTGAGTTACTGTAGGAAAAAATATCTCACAATGTCGCATCGTCCTGGCTATTTGGGCGTCGGCTTGAGGCGAATGGAAGATGAGGAAGAGGGCCACGAGAAGTGGGGGCAGCCCTGGATTTAATTATCAGGAAAATCAATAATTTCGAAATTGATAATAATAATAAGTCAAAAACACTCACATAATGTGGACGGGCCCATGCTCGCCGCTCCTTCGTTTGTTAGAGAAAAACGGGAGAACGGAGACCTGAAATGGATGAGCTATTTCGAAATTCTTAGAATGTGCCTTATAAAGTCACGAATAAGTGATATATTTTCGCCGTTCGCTATCATTGTAACGGAACACAAACTTTCACTAAGCGGAAACGTTACAGACTGTCGGAACGATCAATAATCATAGCGGATCAAAGGCTAGAACGCCGAGACGATCGATAGATGAATCAGAATAGAGAACACCTCCTCTCCTCCCTTCTCTCTATCAGAAAAGTTCCGATGCAAATGGGAGATAGGAGAAGGAGGAAGATAGACAAGAGAAAACGAAATGACACAGGGAAAAGGCTCATTGTTTCACGCTATCTCTCGCCAGTCAGAGAAAGGAAGAGACAATTCAAATTGAGGAGGGTTCTTTGTCATTTTTTTCGATTCATTGATGAGTAAGACGAATTCTCGGCATAATTTGTGAAAACACGTCAGAATTAGAATAGGAAAGGTTATAGCAAAATTTGGCAATAAGAGGACAGGGAAGAATGCGAGGCCAATGACGCCACAGTTGTTTTGTAAGCTTTCACTTGAAATCAGGAAGAGTTTCCGCTTCTCGTGTTTCATTAGAACGAGTGGCGCGTAATGAAGTCAGCCAACACTCGTGGCGCTCAGCTCCCCAATCAGAAACATGTGCGAAGGCACTCGTGAGTGGGGATGCAATGACTCTGTCTCTCCCCATTTTGCTTGGTCTTTCGCTGCTCTGACTGGGGATGGATCGTGGATAGGGGGATTTGAACCATTGCTCTCGAGAGCAATGAAATGTTCTTGCAAGTGCTGTGGATCAGAGGTCGAAAGAACAAAAAAAAGTAATCAAATTTGAGGAAAGAACAAATGGATTATTCGCAAAAGCGATAGTGAAACATCTCCTAGGTAATCCGTCAAAATCATAATCAGAACACTTACTCACTGACCAAAAGAACAAGGCGTTAAGACGGATATTTACAGGAGAGTTCAAATTGTGAAATGATGCGGTAGTGTGAAACGCGGCCGCGAATCGATCTACGTTCTGGTTTCTTCACATCGGATTTTCGGAGAGGCTTAACGAGATTTGAACACATCTCGTTTTGTCTCGCACTCATCACCTCTCCCTCTAAACTCGAAAAGGAACACTGTTGGGTGCAGAATACGGCTGTCAGGATGAAGAATCGCCTCTGTATCCGTACAGCCCCTACTCAAAAAGTAGCACAATTAGGTACAGATGCAACTACTGAGCGGCTGGAGATACAGTAGGTTACGGCTGGCAGCAAGGCGGCAAGGCCCTGGAGAAGTTAAATATCGGCCGCGAAATCACCAAAGGACTCGTAGGAGTTGGAAGGTCAGCGGAAGTCTTTGTTAGGAAAACGGAAGCGCTCTCTGTTTGAAAGGCGGATATCGTTCAGGCGGGAAAAACGTGATCAATTGTGCGAAAGGATTGTAGGCGCAGAGACACAGAAGAGAGAACAGTTTGGAAATAATTGTTTTGCGAGAGGGGAGAGTGATCCATAGGACAGAGAGGGCGATAGGGGCGAACATCAGTTCCCATTTTGACAGTGGAAAACATGGAGATTTCTGGGGTGCAAGTTACTGGAGATGGATCATCATGTAAGGAAGGTAGAAATAGAGAGTAAGTAACGGGAGAAAGAGGAAACACAGGGGCTCAATTGGGTGGAATGACTAGACACGAGGAGAACTGCCTTTGTTCGCGCCGGTCAAAATCGCGCTCGGAACTATCCTTCTCACATGTGTACTGGCCTATTTGATCCGTCAGAAATCACCACGAGCTCTCAACTTTTGAAGACGTGAAAGTGATTCAACAATGTGGAAACAAAGAGAACGCTCTGGAACTTTCTCGAATCACAAAGCAGAAAGGAGCGAGTATCCATCACGTGATTTGATCTATAGACCCGCGTGGCAAACCAAAATAAAAACGTATTCTTGAGCCAGAAAGTTTGAAACAATAGCGAGTAATCCGCATGACGAGAGAAGAGAGAAGAAAGCTTTCTAATTCTGCGCCGCGTGCCCAATCGATCGGGCGGAATGACGGAAAACATCAGTGATAAGGGAGCGAAGGATTGATATCGGAAGGGGAAGAGAAGACGCAGCGCTGATCTTATCTCGGCTAAGAAGCAATGGGGAGAAGAGGCTGGGTAGATCACAACCGGGAAAGAGAGGGATCGAACTTGTAGATTTGCGATTCGTGATTTGACAGTAAAATGGAGAGATAAGATCAGCATCTGTTGAGGTCACGGCGTCAAAAGATGCCGCCTTTGGCGCGCGAAGCGATTGAAGATTCGGCGGAGAATAAATTTAGAATTCACATTTTAAACAGAGAAATTTAAGAATTAGATGCTGATTTCCAACGTGATACACCTCTAAAGATGCGGCGCTCAGTAATGATCTTCATTGGGTGATCAAAACACTCGTATGCTGTTTGAACAGGGATTTCGAAAGCATGATTTCACCATTTTTTGGCTAAACGCGTCAAGAGTTCTTCGATTTCTCCAGAGGCAAGCGCTAGTACGTTTCTATGTTGCCTGTGAGTCATAACTAGAAACATGTGCCTGAGATTAAAATGACACTGGTTAGATAAGGAGAAGGTGAAGACAAGATCATTCTTTCACGTATATGTGAATACGACCGGGTTTTATTCAAAGAGAATTGAGACATCAAGAATCGGCTTGTGAAGATGAAAAATTTGACTCGTCATTTATCCTACTATCTCGTCGCTACGGCCGCTGAAAGTACGAGGAATGAAGAGATGAATTATTCATCCTGAGAGCCATAATTAAGAACGCGAATCACTACTGCCACCCGGAGCGTGCGTGTGAGAGAGAGATGCGCTCATGACCAAGTCCCTTCACCTTCATCCCCATAATAACGCATAAGAATATTGGTGAAATATGGTAATCCCAGATCACTATGCCTCGTGCTTGATAAAATGACAAAAGCGATAATCCTGTGCATCACTACTGCCACCCGACCGGTCCTACAATAAGTGCAATCTGATAGGTTCGGATCATGCCTACGTTCAACCTTCCTTCCACCCCATAAGAACGCCCCGGTGTCAATGTCACTCGCGCGATTGAAAGGCCACCGGATACAGTGCGGCCGTTAATCCGAAGATGGGGGATAAGGAGGGAAGAATCCGTCTCTTCATTCAGCGTGCTCTCTCGCCTCTTTGATCGGTGAAAGAGTACGCGGAATGGAGAGACGCATTCTTCACTCTGACATCTATTAGGGGTAGGAGGGGGTGGAGGGAGAGGCGACAGTAATCTCTCAATCTCTTTCTCTCCCTCTCGCACTCTTGAAGTGTCGCCCGCCTCCTTTGCATATACTAATCGGGCCGTAATTGAGGAGGATGTGTTGTGAGAGGTCGCGTGCCGTCAAGGGCATGGGGGATTAGAGGCGGGACTGATAGGAATGCGAGTGTAATTGAGGAATTAGCTTTCTGACGGTTTTTGAAGGCACTCAGCCGGTGGAAGCGACCTATGGTAGGTCGCGTGCCGTCAAGGGCGCGGGGGATTAGAGGCGGGACTGATAGGAATGCGATTGTAATTGAGGAATTAGCTTTCTGACGGTTTTTGAAGGCACTCAGCCGATACACACAAAAAAATATCCGCTAATATTAGCGGATATGAATAGCGGATATATCCGCTGAATGTTCACAAGCGGATATATCCGCTAATATTTTAGCCTGGATTTAACATTCCTTCTCTGCAGCCATTCCTTCGACTGGACGAAGGTGTGCACATGGATCTCCAACATTGAGGCCACTCACGAAACGGCTGAAGTCATGCAGCAGAAGGCCAGGGATAAGGTAAAGGCTTTACTAAAGTCTTTATTGCTAGGGCTTTGCTAGGGATAAGCTAGGGATAAGCTTGCTTGCTAGGGATAAGGCTTTACTAAACATTGGAATAGGAAGAGAGGGGTGAAATTGTGGCTGATTAGAAGAGGTAGTAGTGCTTATAGATTTCTTGAAAGTGGCCATCTATAAAAAGAGAATGGTGCATCGTTCACAAGTGCAATCACGTCCAAAGTCGCAAAATCACACATTGCAGGGACGAAAATATGCTATCGATTCCTTGATGAAGAATCTAAAGGAATAGCAAATAAAAAATGTTCCAATTTCTAGAATGAAGAGCCTCCCTAATCACTAGTCTAATCACCTAATCATTAGGTCCGTGCCATTCTCGACGTCAACGTCCATGCGTGTCCCGTGGTGAGAAATGTCGACTGGAAGAAGGACGACAGCGTCGAGGTCCCGGAGCAGTTTGATGTAAGAATTATAGATACTTATAGTCAAACTTATACTTATCCTTTATTCACCACTCGAACAATGTTGGGCTTCGAGTGGTATTCGAGCTCGAGCGATCAGATTGAAGTTTTGATAGTTGAACAATCGTGTGATAATGATCCCCTAGATATCTAGAATACAAAAAGATTTTGACTGATTTTTCGGAATTCAGGGGATTCTTATTTTCTTATTTATAAGAAGGAGTTGTTAACCGATTGCCAATATGGGAATCATGCGTATTTGAGGAAATTCTGAAACTCATCGTGAATCAATTTCAAAAATTCCGAACACGTTCTTTCTCGATTCCACATTCTCGCATATCCGAAGATCCCTCGCTTCTCGTTTAATTTTCATTCGAACGCGCTCAGTTCTTGCTCCTTTTTTTGTTGCTTCCGCTCACTTGTCAGCTAAGGATACTTTTTTTTCTTTTTTTTGTCTCCGATTTCTCAATGATCTCTGAGTTATCAGAAGAAGCGATAGACTACGAAAAACGGAGAGACGTCTCCCTACTCAGCCACAAATTACCCCTCGCACACTTGACACTGATGAGTGACACTCATATCCGGGCGTTTTCACCCGGGAGAAACGCTGCGTCTCTCCATTCTCCCTGATCTCTCGCCTACTCTGATCGACGAGAGATCAGGGGAAAGCGAGAGACGGGAGCAGTAGGGATAAGATGCTTGCGTCATCTCTGTTTGCACGTCATCTCGGAGTGATCCTGAGTCAGACTAGAGAAAGGGATGCAACGGAAATCAGGGGACGAAGAAGAAAAGCGAAAGAACGACATCAATACGAAGAGTTATCGAGTGATGTTTGAAAGATAGTGTAAACTGATAGGGTAAACTGAAGAAAGGAAATGATGCTTCACCCAGGCCACTATTCAATGATTTGTCAAAGATCAAAGATCAAAGATTTGTTTCATTTTCGATACTCGCAAATTGGCTATGATCAACATCTTTCGACTTGTGACAACATTGCGAAAGTCATTTGTTGTTACACCTAAACCGATTCAATTCATCAGCGTTACTGGATTCGAAAACATGTGGTGCGAAAGATCCAACTGGTTCGTTAATCAATAACACACATAATTTGAAGTTATTGAACGAATTCAAAACATAGAAAGATCAAAGTGCAAAGATCAAAGATCATTTCCAGCTCGTTACTACCGTCTTCTGTCTCGAGTACTCCGGCGAGACCCTCCAGGAGTATCTCCGTGCAGTCAAAGGCGCCTGCAGTCTGGTGAAACCGGGCGGCTACCTGGTAAGTAGAGCTCGGAATATGATCCGCTGTCTCTTCATTTTGCGCACTGTCTGGCCCTGTTGAGAAACGAGAGTGTGCGAAAAATGAAGAGACAGCGGCTCATATTTTGAGCACTACTGGTCGTCATTAAAATAGTTTTACAATAGTGGTGAATTTTATACGTAAGTGTAATAAATATAATTTGGAGAATAAATCGAGAAATGATCAAAATGAGAACAAGATCAAAGATTTTAGCGAATTGGTGAAACTCAACCAGATTCATCAAAGGTAGCGAATAGGGAACGGATTCAGAAGGTCAATGATTCGATGAGGCCTGAATAAAATGAAATTCGTATTTGTATTCAGCGTGCACGCTCGTTACTTTAAAAAGAGATGGCAGCCTTATTCTGGACTCATAGTGAAAAAAGTCTACGATTTCATAAGTCTAAGGTCGCGTGGGGAGACAATGGGCAAGGGGGAGGCGAGCAGTTAGACTTATTTAGTCTTCCAAGGTGACACGTCATTAGACTTATTTCCCTGTGAGGAGATTACAATGATCCTCATGCCTATCTCCAGATGCAAGGCGGTGTTCTCGACGCAGACAGCTACAACTTCGACGGCAAACGCTTCCGCTCGCATCGTCTGATGAGAGAGCACGTCACCCTAGGACTCAAGGTACGGTACTTCCTGATTACGGTAGCCATCTCGGGTTACGGTAGGCTTTCCGCACATATTCGCACGTACTAATCCTCCTTTCTCGTTCCGTTTTTGCACCCTCTCCATCTTTTTTGCTTTTTCTCTCTTTCCTAGATTCAATAGGGTTACGGTACCTTCGATGAGCCTCGATCGATGCGCAGCAAGTGCGTCATAGGGACACACGGTAGCCTCTACGATGGGACACCACAAGTGCGTCAAGACGGTAGCATTGCAGGAGAACGATTTCTTCACGGAGGAGGACGCGAGCGGCGAGCACGAGTTCAAGTTCATCGTCCACGAGGAGGTGTACATCATGATCGCCAAGAGGAAGAATTGATTGACGCGCTGCGAGTGCCCTGACGCACTTCCTTCTCTTCATAGCTGCTGCCCCATCGAAAAGCCCTTTGTTAGAACCCCCTCCTCGAAACGATTTTGTTCATATTATTTGTAATTTTCATGAAATTCGCCAATTTTTCAGGTTCTAACACAGGACATTTTCCCATATTTGTCGAGTGCCGTGCCCTTGCTTGTACACAATTCCCACCAGCTTTATGCTTTTTGCACACAGCTCATCTTATTTGTCGCTATTGCTTATTTTGCACTAACTCATACCGTAGATAGAATTGGCCGAGACAGGGTAGCCGTCTTTTCTGGATTCAGGAACCTCAGTCATTATGCAATGTAACTTTAGTGGAAGATGAGAAGCAGAGGTTCAGGCATCCATCGAAGACCATATCCTAAACTCCGGCTCTAGTTCCTAGTAGCAAGCCTCAGTAGTGCGAGGTTAACCCGCAATGAGTTGTCTCCTCTCACAGGAGGCTGGAATGTGCACTGACGTCAGTCGAGGAGAGAATGACTACCGATACATCGGCCACGATGACATCTTCATTCTCATCTCGAAGAAACCAGAAACTACCGTACCCGACCTCACCACTCTACGATTACAGTAATACCGTATTCGGAATCTGTCTAACTCTGGTGTCCTCCCACAAGTTGGAATCGGGCATTTCCCAGAAGTTGCATCCAAGCTTGATGGCAACTTGTGGGATCTCTGGAAATTGGTGCGAATTACTGCACTTTTCTCTATTATTTATAGATAGTAGCATGAGTTCCCTCATACAGTAACCAAGGCAAAGGCTGTCAGAAAAGAGCACGAAAAGGTCGTTATAGGCCATGCGCGTGCTGGACGAGACGGGAATGAAACAAAGCATGATTCCATCTTGTGGGAATGGGGCGGGTGTACTGTACTTTTAAGTAAAAATTCCGTAAAAGTGAAAATTCCAAAATGGATTCTTATTTCTGTTTGATTCAAACTTCTGGGCGGACACGAGAGCAGTACTTGTCTCTAATCGTCTGACGAGAGAGGGGACGGTAATGCCAATACCGAACGTGTAACCTTATCAGCAACACAAACAGATCTAAGAATTTAGCATACTGGCATTAAAAGACGATAGTGAATACTGGTAGATAACAGACTGACCCTGACGGTAGGAAAATATTTGTCTTTCTTGAAAGTCCACAGCTCATAACTTTCGCATTTCGGTGATCTTTCGAGAAATCTAGGATTGTCTTCACTAGCTCTGCCCCAAGACCGCAAGTATCCTCCAGATTTGAATCGCAGGCAACGCGGTTTGTCTCCGGCTTCCGCCAAGAATAGGGTAGCGTCGGCGACGGGGGTCGTCGATGGAGTAGTGGTAGTTAGGATCGTCGTAGTTGGGGTAGTGGTGGATTCGGTAGTCGATTCAGTCGTTGTTGTTGAAACTGAAGAAACGTTTCAGAAGTTCGATTCAGGTTTCAGCGAGAACATACCCGCTGCCTCGCTAGCCACTACATCAACCTCGAAACGTTCCCTATCCTCATTGTGGGGCATCGTACAGACGATCTTGTCCAGCCGATGTGAGCTCAGATATTGTCCATTCTGATTCCTCAGTGACCATAATCCGACACCATTATACTCGGGGATCCACTTCTCCGCGTCCTCTAGTTCATTAACGAGACCAACGCTACCGTTAGAGTAGGTGTTAAGGAACATTCCAGTATGACCCTTGAGCACCACCTGAAATTGATTCATCAGAGCTTTGTTGGTTGTAAAATAACTCGTCTTACCGCTCCGCTTCCTTCCTCGATAGTCCAAAGTCCATCACTTTCGCACTGCTTTGAAACATCAACGGTGAAATTGTCTTTCAAGCGCAGATATTCGTCGGTGCTCGTGAACTTGAGACAGCTAGGCTTTCTACCGACTGTAGCTAAGAAGGCTACTACGGCAAGTACGGCCCTGGGGGTATCTGCGGTAGATTCTCTTCCAGTTCTCCGGTTCAGAGCTGAAAGCACACATTTACTAAAAAGTAACGCTAAATAATACGAGACATCTAAGTTGGAATTGGCACTCACCATCGGCAGAATCACAGAACAGAGCCGCATTCGATCTGCAGACCCTTTCGAAATCTCCCAGAGTTGCTCCGCGTGCAGCTTCCTGGAAAAAGTAACGAAAATATTATTTTGGTTACAAAATATATGTTTGTGAATAGCACCGTAACAAACCTCAAATTTTCCTGAATCCGCTTCAATTCCTGATTCAACGTCCTCAAGGAATCCCTCCACGCGCTTTAAAGTCTCTTGGGAATTTCGCCCATCCTCTTTGCTCTAGAAAATAATTTTTAAATTGTTACAGAAACATGTAATGAAACATTTTTGATCGTTTCTTTCAACTCCACAATAATTCGAGAATCCGCCAACGACGACGCTTCAGAATTTCCGGCTGATGATTGAGATTGAGAATTACCAAACTTTTGATAGAAACGAAACTTACATTTATCCAAGCCTTCATCGGAATGAACGCAGTGGAGAAAGGAAAGGAAGAAGAGAAGAATCAACATTGTTGATGTGGAAACTGAGCTAATCTCTCGCATATTTATACTTCATCCATACCCTAATCATGTGGGAATCTTTAAGGAACTGTGAAATTTGCAGCTTTTAAATTGTTAAGAAATAGATATGAAATTACTTTTAATATTCCACTAATAATTGTTTTTATTATGATTTCGTGTGCTCGCGACGGATGATCGGCTCTCACTAACGTAAAGGTAAAAGTTAAAGGTGTTATTAATTTTCCTCGCTAGGGCGAGCTCTTCCATCCCAAGGCAATTCTGTGTTCAGTGTGTCCCTCTCGGCGACCTATGAGTGATGCAATACAAACCCCATCTTCCTTTTCCAGCTTTGGTAACCCAAACAATGAATCGGACAAGGAACATCAAGCAGACGGATTCCCCTCGTCTCAGGTTATTTACCGTAAAGACAGAAGAATCAAGACAGCTTTCCCAAAAGAATTTTCCCATTGCAGGCCTGCCTTACCTAATTTCTGATAAAAATATCATTAACATTGTCGAAGTTTCCGATCGCATAATACTTTTCGACACGCCTCGCAGAATCCTATAAAAATCAGCTTAGAAATCAGGGTTGATCAATTCACCGTTGACATCAGTGTAACAAATGAAAACCATCAGTCAGAAGAACTAAACACAACCCTCAAGAAACTGTCCTCGCAAATGTGCCCAAAATCCCCCTTAACCATCGTCCACTCTTGACCATTCGCAGAGTTGATGATCGTCAAAATAATGTACTGTTTTGAGTAGTGTGCTCTTCGAATGATTGTTTAAGTCTTTATCAGAACCCGATTGATCAACATCATTCTAGCCAGAAATGCTCCCTGTCCAAGTTCTCAGGTTGAGTGCATGCAAGTTTGCCCTTGCAAGCGCGACTCAGGAATCGACCATAAGTGTCCCTCAGCGACCAAGAGCCATCGTCGTTTCTGACTGGCGTCCAGTGATCTTCAGTGGAAGGCGAACGGTCGAGAGGTGGGATGTCATCAACAGCTCCGCTCGAACGAGCTCGAGCGTACGAGTCTGCCCAGCCGACCAGCAAGACCTGAATTCATGGTATTTTCCGACGAAAAATGATAAGCCAAGTGATAAAAACACAAATCGAGACAATATCATAATTAAACTATTTAAAATCGTTAAAATAGTACGATACCACTGATGCTGACAACCAGTCAAATGATATTGCCAATAATATGAAGGCTTTGAATATTAATCTGACCTTGTCGCTCTCTCCCTCCACTGGCTGGAGTGTCCACCGCTCGTTTCTATCGCAATGCTCAGCCATGTCCAGATATGCCGGAGGACCGCCTAGGGGACCGCCCCAAGTACGCAAGTACTCGTTCGGGCTGAAACGCAGACAACGTGCTTTGTCTCCGACTTCAGCCAAGAATGCGGTAGATTCGTAGTCAGTAGTGGTCGAAGGAGCAGTCGTAGTGGTGGTGGTTGATTCAGTTGTAGTAGTCTCTGCAAATGATGAAGCTGGTGAGCCTAAATTTAGAGAAAGGTAAAAATGGGTAAAGGTGTATCCATATCAAGCGATTTCACAGTCGTGAGACAACGTTACCCACTGGTAAGGCTACCTGTTATTCTGATAATATATTTTTCTATGCGAACTTGCCTTCATAGTTTGCTTCCAACCAGAAATGCTCGCGAATCTTGTTATGCGGTAGCGTGCATGCGCGCTTGTCTGGGCAGGATACGCTCAGGTATCGACCATATCTGTCCCTCAGCGACCAGGAGCCATCCTCATTTGTCTCAGGCGTCCAATAATCCTCATCCGAAACCACTCGGTCGAGCGGCAAAACGTCCTCAACGAGTCCACTCGAAAGCGCCCGAGCGTACGTGTCATTCCAGCCAATCAGAAGAACCTGAATGGTCGAGTATTTTGATAATATGTGAATGAAGAGACGCCGATCCCAATTTAGTAGCCAAGTAAGACCACAAACCTTATCAACCTGTTCCGGTGCTTGCTGCACGGTCCAGCGCTCAAAGCTCCTGCAATACGGCACCCGGTCGACATGTTGCAGCGAGCTATTGGTGCCGCCCCAGCTGCGCATGTACTCATTCGTCGAGAATCTCGTCGAGAATCGCAAGCAACGTCCCCCGTCTCCGAACGCGGCCAAGAACGATGCAACTACAGCATCGACTGGTGCGGTAGTTGACTCAGTCGCAGGAGTTTCCGTAGTTGTCGATGGTGCACCTCAAAAGCTTGCTTGAGCTTGAAGTACCACCTGTTGCCTCAGTACGCACTACCCGCACATCATTAAAGTGGTGAATAAAGTAAAGAAGTGAATGTGGCTCAATCGTCGTCAATTGCATAACTTACCATTCTCGTTCGGTTCCAGTCCAAAACGTTCGTGAATTCCGTTTCTCTGTTGAGCACATGCCAGATTTTCCGGGCAATCGGAGCTCAGGAAACTACCCCAGGCGCTTTTTAGAGACCACGACCCGTCCCCATTCTGTACAGGCTTCCACAAGTCCTTGCGGTAAATCTTGTTTCCGAGGCGGGGAACGTCGCCGATAGTTCCATTCTCGTATGCGCGTATGAACGAGTTCGCATATCCAATGATGAGGACCTGAATTTTGACGATAAACGCGAATGTTACAAGAACGCGAATGTTACAAGACTGAAATGGGAAACAGGTGGCATTCGAACTTGTGGCTAATGGGATGAGTGATGGGCTGAGGAATTCTAGACGTCTTGAGGAATTCATATTCTATTCAATCAAGTGAGTTTAGAACAGGGGCAACAGGCGGTATTCTGGCTAAGTGTGCATAAAAGTACCCCGACCTTATCTTCGTGTCCCGATAGTTGCTTGAATGTCCAGTACTCATTACGTCTGCAGTGCGACGCGAAGTCGATCAGAGTCGGCAGGCGATTACTCGGTCCCCAACCACGCAGGAAATATCTTGTGGAGATGAACTGAAGGCAGCGAGGTTCTGTTCCAACCGCGGACATGAATGAAGATGTCGATGGAGAAACATTGATCGCTGGCTGATACGGGGCTGAAACGTACAGGATCGACAGATATTAGTACATCATAGGTTGTTAGTACTTAGTTAGATAGTACTAAGTTAGTCAGTGCAAAGTTAGTTAGTACTAAATTATTTAGTACTAACTTAGTACTAGTACTAAATTATTTAGTACTAAGTTGGTTAGTACTAATATCTTTACTACTAACCGTTTGCTAAATCGCAGAACAACGCGGCATTCGATCTGCAGATCCTTTCGAAGTCTCCCAGTGTGGATCCTCGTGCGGGTCTCTTAATGATATATTTACTCTAACAATAAACAACAAAAAACCAAAACAATGGTAAGCAACTCGACCTTCAACCTCAAATTATCCAAATTCGCACGAGTTCTTGCGATGAAGACCATTATCGCTTCTTCCATATCCCTTCCCGTTTCTTTGCTCTAAAATGGGACAGCTTGGCAACAAATTTGTCTCCTCATTTCGCGTGCTCTCTCCCCTCACCGATGAGAGGCAGGGTATCAAAGAGAGAAAATTGAAATTCGCACATATTTCCAAAAAGAGATCAATTTGAAACCTCATCCAGCGTTTTCTTCAGCTCCACAAGAGCACGAGAAACCCTTCGCGAAGATTCAACTTCACAGCTCGACCCGAAGTCTGGTTAAAAGAGTTCGAGTTGGCTTTAGAAAACACTAACTTACATTGGTCGATCCCTCCATGTGGATGAACGTAGCGAAGAAAGGAGAAGAAGAGGAGAAGAATCAACATTTTTGAGGTGGCAAATGAGGAAATCTCTCGCTCATTTATACTACATCTGTAACACATTCATGTGGGAGAAATTCATCCATCATGCAATGTGCAGCTCAAGCAGAATAAATGTATCTTTTAATGAAATAGCTAACTATAAAAAATACATATATTTTCATAATCACGAATATCTTTATAAAAATATAAACATTGTTTATAAACATAGAAAAACGAAACTGCGAGTTTCGTCGATGTAAACGATGCCGCTGCAAGAGTTTCCACTGGAGATCGAAATAGAGCTCCGTCTCTTCATTTTAAGCCATATATTTTGACCGGAAATCCCTACCAAGTCAACCGTAAGCACTAATCCCCAATTTACCAACGCCCGGATTAGAAAAGACTAGTAAGCCTCAAAGGTGAATAGCGAAGCTTATGATTACCGCAGCGGAAAAAACTTGCTAAGCACTAGCCGCGTTTCTACTCCTAGTCAAACACATTTCGTATATCTATAGTTGCTGATGGTGCTCGAAACCGATTTTTTTTCGCAAGAATCTTGCAATATTAACAATGGTTCTTTTGAAGCGAGTGACGTTATAGTGACGTGATTCATCCTCTTTGTTATACCCGGCTTTGCAGGTGTAACCCACAAAGCATGGATGTACATATCTTGTCGAGTGTAAATTGTATTGTATCTTGATATCTATGCCAGCATGTGGGCTGCTTGGGACATCTACGATTGGTGCCAAACAATCGTAATTTTCATCCTCCTGGTCATCACTGTCCCTCTCGCATCTTACGTCTACTTCAAGCTCCTTTGCTCCCCCCGTTCTCGGATAATTATACGTTCAAGCTGATCGTAGTCAATGGAGTCGTGGTAGGGCTCAGAAAGATCGCAGGAAAATGGATCTCAAGATTAGGTTAGGAACGGCTTGGCAAGAAATGACTTTCATCATTTCGTCTGACCGGTAAATAAGAGTACGGGAACTGAAGATACCATTTTTTTGGGAAGCCATTATTGCTCATATGCGTCGTTCTTGGAGGACTTGACTGTTTACCTGCGGCCCATAAAGCCTTATTGAAAATGTATACTTTTCAAACTTGTTTTCAGGGCATCGTGTCAATTATCATCCATCTCATTTTCATCCAATTCACATCTTTTCCCTTCATGTATCAATTCTACAAGTTCCTCGAGAGTGCTGATCTTGTCCAAACTTTTGGTTAGTGATATGTATTAAATACATTCCTTCAAGATACATTACAGAAATTATCAATGTCTTCTTTTCCGGCTTGGATATCAACACGGCATTGTTCGTGGCCCTAAACCGTGTACAGCGAATGATATTACAAACGAGGAACGGGGTAATACATTATAATGTTACAATCACCATGAAAAATTCGAGTTTAACTTATCAGAACGACTCTGTATTCTTCTTCGTCTCTATTTTTTCATCAATTATTCTAACGCTTCCGGGACTTCTCGATTATTTTATCTTCACAAAGTTAATTTACATTGAGAAGACATTCATGGACGAGCCAATAGTGTGGCCGGCAACAAAGCGTTCAAACCCGGTAATTTATTTTATCATTTTTTTTCATTTTTTTTGAATATTGTTTATCGTCATCGAATACTAATCTGCTCAGATTTTGTTGACGACTTCCAATATTCTGACTGCTGTGATTAGTGTGGCTACGCTGATAGTAAATATTATTTTGGTAATGATAACCAGAAGAGGACGATTGCTAACTAGAGCAGGACGGTCGGATTTGAAACGGTAAGTGACCCAAATAAGGGAAGAAATAAAAATTTGTCCAGATTCAACTCTGAGAAAGGCCTCATATTCACGAGCGCATTCTCTTATGTATTCCAAACGATGTATCTCATCAATAGGGTTTGTGTTCTTCAACTGATATGCGAAAAATAAAAAAAATATTTCTTACAGATATTTTCCCAGTACTTCAAAATTCAATTCACTTCACTTTTGCAGTTTCTTTTGAAAATGGAGCGAAAAATTCAAAGTTCGAATTTTCAAAAACAAACGACACAGGCGGATAGAGCTCATCAAGATTAGTCTAGAACCCAAATTTCAAGAGATTTGGATTGTTTTCAGCCGAGCTACACTTGATTTTGTTTGAAAATGCTCTACCTTTGAACGCATGTAATTATGCAAATTAATTTTTTCGGAACATCGAAATAACAGAAATCGATGTAGGTCACCTAGGGCTATCAGAATATGTGAAAATCCCACAGCGCTAGTTTTTGCTGTGCGGAAATTATGGTGAATTGTGCGATTCTTAGGCGAACGCACTGTTATTGAAAATGTATACTTTTCAAACTTGTTTTCAGGGCATCGTGTCAATTATCATCCATCTCATTTTCATCCAATTGACATCTTTTCCCTTCATGTATCAATTCTACAAGTTCCTCGAGAGTGCTGATCTTGTCCAAACTTTTGGTTAGTGATATGTACTAAATACATTCCTGCAAGATACATTACAGAAATTATCAATGTCTTCTTTTCCGGCTTGGATATTAACACGGCATTGTTCGTGGCCCTAAACCGTGTACAGCGAATGATATTACAAACGAGGAACGGAGTAATACATTATAATGTTACAATCACCATGAAAAATTCGAGTTTAACTTATCAGAACGACTCTGTATTCATCTTCGTCTCTATTTTTTCATCAATTATTCTAACGCTCCCGGGACTTCTCGATTATTTTATTTTCACAAAGTTAATTTACATTGAGAAGACATTCATGGACGAGCCAATAGTGTGGCCGGCTACAAAGCGTTCAAACCCGGTAATTTATTTTATCATTTTTTTTCTATTTTTTGTAATATTTTTTTTTTAAATGAATGAAAATTTGTCCAGATTTAACTCAGAAAAGGGCCTAATTTTCACGAGTGCATTCTCTTATGTCTTCCAAACGATGTATCTCATCAATAGGGTTTGTGTTCTTCAACTGATATGCGAAAAATAAAGAATATTCATTGCAGATTTTTTCCCAGTACTTTAAAATTCAATTCACTTCACTCCTGCAGTTTCTTTTCCTGGGATTCGCCAGATTGTCACCGGTTTGGTACGTTTCAATTATTAGTAAAGTCTTCCTTTTCGGAGTATATCTTGCAAGAAGACACTTACACCCCGAGAGATCTACCGGTTCTTTGATCTTTCCATTGTACAGGTGTCTCCTCATTTGTGCGCCCTCCATTCGTCGTTCTCTATTCGCTTTTCGCACTCGAAACGCGCTCACTCCTTTCCAACAAACTGTGAAGCTGATGCTACACAATAATAGACACTACAACCTGTCCATCGCTGAATCGGGCCTGAGCAGCAGGCCAGAGCGCGGGAAGTGAGAGCTCAAAATTCGCCTAATCGTGTCTTCAATTCTCACACTATCTCAACGGTTAGAGAGGCGAGAGAGAGAGTGTGGAAAATGAAGAGCTGCGAGCTATAGTGAGTGGGTGGATGACGGAAGCCAAAGCCTACCTGCTCATCAAGTTTAGCAGGAAGAAACTTCCGCATGTGTAACTGAAATGTTGTACACTTGACGTGTATCTAGGAATATATTTTTTGTTTTCATGATGTTGCAAAACAGACAACAACTAAGATATTGTATAAATTCTTTTATTAAGGTCTTTATTGCAAGTAGTAACTAGTAGTTGATCTCCATCAAGGATACGACTCAATCCAGAAGTACTCCCAACTATCGCACCTCTCCATCGTTCTCACGTTCCCGTCCCTTCTGCCGCTCAGCCACTTCCCGTGCACACTCTTCAGTGACCATGTTCAACGGCCACACAATAATAAAATGGCCAAATTCTTCACAATAATGGCCCAATTCTTCTAGAAACGTTCCATTATTTAAGCTAATTTTTTATGAAACTCATAGAATATCATGTAAATATGACTTTATTACAGTAGCATTTTTAAATTGATAAATGCTTAAAAGTAGCAAGTTACAGTTGATCTTAGTCAAGGATACGACTCAATCCAGAAGTACTCCCAGCTATCGCATCTCTCCATCGTTCTCACATTTCCGTCCCTCCTGGCGCTCAGCCACTTCCCGTACACACTCTTCAGCGACCATGTTCAACGACCATGTGTCTTCACAAGAATTACCAAATTCATTAAAACATTTTCCATCCGTTTCGCCCATTACATGATAAAACTTAGAAGATCTTGTATGAATGCCTTTATTACATCAGATTTTAACCGGAAATCACAGTTGATCTCCATCAAGGATACGACTCTATCCAGAAGTACTCCCAACTATCGCATCTCTCCATCGTTCTCAAATTTCCGTCCCTTCTGGCGCTCAGCCACTTGCCGTACACACTCTTCAGTGACCATGTTCCGCCCTCGTTCTTGTACGGGGTCCACAGGGCCGAATCCACTGGTCGATCAGTGACGTCAACGGCGCCAGTCGCGTTGGCCTTCAGGAAACCTCCAGGCCGGCAGAAGGATTTGATGGCGACCTGAAATTTCATACTTTTTACGAGCTACAGTAAAAAAACGAAGAATACTAGAACTTTAGAACAAAAATTCTCACCTTTCCATCGATCTCCTCAATATTCCATCTTTCACACGAATTCCTGCGGTACGCCAGATCCACCCTGACCGCGTCGCGGTCCGAGTTGCGCGCGCGTAGGAAAGTGCCGTGGAACGACAGCAGACTGTGAGGGCCATTGAGGGAGCTGGCGAGGGATTGAGATGACCTCTTAGTCGTCTCTGATGAAGCATCATCGTCATCGTCGATGTCTTCGGATTCCTTAACGTTCTTCTCCACCATTTTCGTAGTAGTATCGACGTCATCGTCCTCTGCGGAAGCCTCCTCCTCGACGGTTACGCTCTTCTCAGTGGGTTTCAAGTCGATGCTGTCCTCATCATCATCCTCACTCTTCTCCACGTATCCTTTCTCAGTCCGGTCCGCGTCATCAACATCATCGCTGACGTCTATTAGGCGTTTGTCCGAAGGCTTCCCATCCTCGATGCTGGTCTCGTCATCAGTTACTCGATTCTCAGCAGAGTATCGATCCCCTTCCAAATTCTTTTGCCATTTGTAGATGCGTGGTAGCATGAAGCCATAAGAAGGAATGAGTGCTGAGAGTAGAACGCAGACGAGGAGGAGACGCATTGTGGGAGAACTGAATACTGAGGCCGTTGATGTAGTATATAAGGGACTGTTGCGACAATGATTAGTAACATGAGCTCGGGATACGTGTCGTCGTCTCTCCTTTTCACATACTATCTCAACTTCTCACGTGGAAAGATAACGTGGGTAATGTAGGAGGCGTCGTATATTTCGAGCGCGATTAGTAATCTTAGTTCATTCAACCTAATCTTCCATTTCGATCTTTTCTCAATCTAGCAAGGGTGATTCATGGCTAATGGCGTGTTACTCCCCTTTCCCTTTCATCCCCACTATTTTCCGTTTACTTCCTTCTTCTGTCTACTGTTTAGATTCGTTGCATGTATACATTCACTCTTCCATTCACTGCGAATTGCTGCAATGCGACTCGTCCTGATCTTCTCGCTTCTAGTATTGGCCTTAGTTGCCCTAGGCAGCGACCCGGCCACCTCAGCCGAGTTTTCTGGCCGGAAACTACTCAAATCTGTGGATGGATCGTACCTTCGTGCTGCCTTCCGAGGCCCGAGCGATAGGAGGTAGAGTGTTGCCATCGCTTCATTTCCCACACTCTCTCACCGGTCACAGTGGTGAGAGAGTGCGTGAAATGGAGAGGCGATTGTCCACATTTCGAACTCTAACACGCAATGGGAGATGAAGAGATCCAAGGGCCTTGGGTCTCTTCATTTCCCACACTCTCCCACTTCCTCTTTCTATCTACTGTTGAAGATAGAAGGAGGTAGTGAGCAAGTTCGGGAAATGAAGAGAAATATCTCGGTCAGAGTGGCGAGAGAGTGTGAGTGCAATGAAAAGACGATGACTCTTATTACGCACTAGAGTTCGAAATATGGATAATCCTCTCTTCGTTTCACATACTCTCTCTTCGGTCAGAGTGGCGAAAGAGTGTATGAAAGGAAGAGACGGTACGCATGTCAGGGAATATTACGTGGATCTGACGTCGAGGCGGAAGCACTGCACCAAGTGGCACGTTGAGGATCGCAATGGGCGGGTGAGCATTTAAATCCACGAGGCTTTCTGGTGGATTTAAAAAAGGCGGATTTTTGGGTTTAATTAAGCGTTTCTTTACTGTGTAGAGGACAAACATGCTTTTTATCTGGAAAGCTGACTGAAATTATTCAGGTCGCGCTCAAATCAGCCTACTTCAAGGACATGTACCTGCACGCTAGTGAACAAAGACTGCCGGACCTGGACAATTACATCGATCACCCTAGTTTCCTGTGGATACCGGTGAAGAAGGATGGAGGGAAGTGGGCCCTAAGGAGTGAAAGAGATAACTGGCTGCGATTCCACCCGGATGGAAATGTGACCCTTCAAGAGAGCCTCAATGTGGAAGGACAGTTCTTCATTGAGGATTGGTAGTGAGAAACAATGTTGATCACGATGTGACCGGGCTCAATAAAATTTATTCATTCACTTGGCTTCATTTTGTAGCAATTATACAAAGAAAGTTGTATTCATAGCTCACGGGACGTTTTTTTTTCAAACAAGCTACAGTTCTACCCAGAGGATTAACATTGAAATGCTAATGTCTTTAAACATGCATTGAACTCGATAAAATGATTGCACATGATCTCATTGTTTATTCAACGAATCAATCCAGAACCGCTCCCAAATGTGCCGCTTTTCCACCGTTCGCACAGAGCCATCCAACCGTGCGCTCAACCACTGTCCTTGAGCACTCATTAGAGACCAAGATCCATCCCCGTTCTTGAATGGTGACCACATGGCTTCTTCGACCATTCGATCAGAGACGCTAACTTTTCCGTTGTCATGAGCCCGAAGGAATCCACCGAAAGAGCAGTACGACTTGATGGTTACCTGAAATGGAATAATTTTAAATTTAATTGAATTGAATTAAGTTGGTGATGAGAGCCATCATACGAAAATACATTCAAGATCCGAAAATATTAGTGAAGACGTCAATCGACGATCACTCTAGGTGGGGGTGAAGCCGGGAATGAATGAGAGATACAAAAATGCAGACCTTTCCTCCAAGATCCTCGATGTGCCATCGGGCGCACGCATTTCGGTACTGACCAAAGTCGACCCTTGTCGTTTTCCGGATCGAATCCCTTACTCGAAGGAAAGTGTCGTGAAAAGATCGGATACTGCGCTTGCCCTCGATGCCGTTTCCTTTAGCTAGACTGTCGTCTATCCTGGCGAAGTCTTCTTCGGTCAGCCTCGGAGTCAGATGAAAGAATGCTTGAGCGGTGGAGAGCAACGTAAAGTAGACGAGTCGCATGTTGAAATACGATAGATCTAATGATCGAATGGGCCGTAAATCAACTGCAATATGCTTTTTAGCTATAAACATAGGGGCGATTACTAAAACGATGAGTAATTCCTCGCCCACCATCGCTACCATGATGAACCATGTTACTAATCCTCCACTGTATAGTTCCTAATCTTTGCTTTTCTGTGTCTATTCAACGTATAAATTCCTGCACTTGCCGCCTGTAAAGTTTATTCAAGCCCTTTCACTTTCGACGATGCAACTCTTCCTTTTCGTCGCTATAGCATCTTTGGCCACAGTCCAAGCCACTCGGAGTCTATCCGCGCAAATCTCCGGTTGGCGCACGCTCAAATCCGTTCACGGAACGTATCTCTATGCTGACTGGGCCGGAGACGAGGATGCAAAGGAGTGGTACGTGCACTTGACGCAGGATCGTGCAGTTGAGGCACAGTGGCACATTGAGGATCACGATGGAAAGGTTGGTTACTTTTCTCATTTACGCATATCTTTTACAATTAGACCGATATTTTGTCCTACTCGGAGTGTGTTGTTGCCACATGCAAAGGTTGAAAAGTGACTTCAAAATTTTTACATAATTTCAGGTCTCGCTGATGTCGGCTGCCTATCCGGGCATGTACCTGCACGCTAGTCATAGTGGACTGGTCAATGTCGCCAAGTGGAGTCTCGATCAGGCCATTTTGTGGACACCAGTGAAGATGGAGAAGGACAGATGGTCCCTGAAGAGTGTCCATGGAAACTGGTTGAGGTTGAAACCGGATGGATATGTGGCCCTGCAGAGAGACAACAATGACGAAGAGACGTTTTGGATTGATTATGCTTACTGATATGACACGTTGTTATCATAAACGTGATTTCTGAATTGATATGCCGCATGAATAAATATGAACTGATCAGTTTTCAATCTTGACTGCACATAGGAAAAGTGAACGTATGAAGCAGGGGTGATAAACGATATGGATGCCGGGAAGATGTAGGGAGCTAATTCGAACTATTTTGTGTGCAAACCGAATCGAGCAATCTTGAACAAATAATCTGCTTCATGAAAAAAAAACCACGCAATCTTTCGCCACAAACTGTAAATCTCACTTTCTTTATAATTTTTTTTTGTTTTGAATACACTCGCACTACAAAAGTGGAATTGGTTTGGTGTACATTTTAAAATACACTGTATCGAAGGTTGATGGCGGTACTAATCGCTCAACTTCCTGTGAGTTACTAATACCATTGCTAACGTAAGTGTTCACTATTGTAATCAGGAAGGATACCCAGCTTAAAAGGAAACTTGTGATGCAGTTCATCTCAATCAACCCACAACCTTCAACCATGCAACTCATCATTGTATTTGCACTTTTCTCTGCACTATGTCTGAGAGTAGTGGACTCTCGTCGGCCAATCGTTTCGGGCCACTGGCGTCAGTACGAGCTCTCCGACCCTCGCTGGAACTACGATGGATCACTCTCCTTCGAGAAATCTGACGGAACGTGGATGAGAGTGCACCCGAGAGGACGAATCTCGGTGAAGGATCTACTGGGCGAGTACGAGAGAAGGAATATCGAGGCGAGGGCAGGTATGAGTGATTTGAGCCTGTTTTAAAACCCTTGACCTTAAATGCAATCAATGAATCAATTTCAGATCCCCATACTTATACTCAATCTTTACCGGATATCGTTGATAATGAGGTGAGTAATACCACTAATATTTATCCGCACAAATTGAGGGGTGGGAGAGATTGGGAAAGGACTCATGCCGTTGTCGAGTAGAGCGACGTATCAGTAATTGGTTTGTCAGAATTTGGAATGTTGATGGTCGGTCATGAGAGATAATCATGCGTGGGTGAAGCCTGCACAGACGCGGAAGTGTTAATATGGTTCTTTAGATCGAGCACGATGACTCAGTCGAGCTTAACGAGAAGATATCAGCAAATGAAGGAATCGACGAGTAACAAAATGTCATTCCCATTACTTCTTCTTGCAATTATTGTGGTCTTTCAATGCAGATAAGATGATAAAAGCTTTATTGAAATATTTTAAGTGCAATCTAATAAAATCAGACATCTCAGGTCCTCTAACAACCGTCGAACAAAGATTTATTACTAGTAATATCAAGGAGAAGAATAGTAATCAAAATACACTGACTGCACTCGAGACACCCGGCGCTCTCGACTGTGTCAGAGCGCTTGAGTTCACGCTTGCAGTGATCAAGCCTGGTGCAGGACGAACGAAGAGGAGGAGAACGGTCTGTCTGCAAATTTAACAATAAGCATGATTTTCCCCGCTAATTTAGAAGCTAATGAGGACGAGTCCAGGTACGATCTCAATTAGGCAAAGTTGAATCATCACCTGTAGCTCCTCACTCCAAACGTAATTATGAAGGCGTCAATTAGCGGAAATAGAGTGAGCGAAGCAGACACGAGATTCGGAAACACATTCAGTCGAAAACCGAGCATGGGCAGATTGATTATGCCAGCGCACGGAAAATAGACGAAGATCATCGGTATTATTGTCTGAATGAATTTTGTCATTGGCTGCTGTGTACATGCTTCTCATGTTCATCATCAGTGGAACCAGTTAACAACATCCATCTGTACGAAAACTCTTCTTCATTACTAACCTGCGCAACAAGAGTTCTGAACAGCTGCAACTGCACTGTCTTTGCTTTACCTGACCATTGTGCTGTGGCGCTTCTGGAAGAATCTTAGTATATTCAGATTATAGAGGAGAATCTCACCGAATATGAGAGACGATTGTGTAGGAACAGAACATGATAACCGACATGCACACACTCATTATCGTATTGAATCCCATCGTAGCCAGAAAGGCTCGGAGACGGAATTTGCCCTCGACACTCTGAATACATGTGCATTACACCAGTTATTTTTGTTTACTCCTCACAAAGTATAGTGCCCCGATGAATTCATCTCCTTCTTTTGGAAATTCGCCTTCGAGAAAGGGCTGCACATATTCTTCTGTTTCGACGTCGGGACCGTAGTTGTAATAGCAGTTCAAAAACCTGAGAAGACATATGAAAGGCAGATCTCGAAGCATGAGCCTCCGTCTATTCATTTCGCACACTGTCCCCACACTCTACCCGGCGATAGAGTGCGCAAAATGAAGAGACGGCGGAACATATTTCGAGCTCTAGTGTACGGTCTTTATTCCGAATGCCACAAACCATAGGGACGACTCGACAAATACTGTGACGACCACCATAATACAGCATGATCGCCTGGTGTAGTAGTGAAGCAGCGTTGGCCTTTTAAAGGTGGCATTTAAATGGGTGAAAAGCATAAAATGAACTTCGATGACCATATGATCAAAAACTTATAAAAGTACTAAAGGAAAAGGTAGTGGTTTGTCGGCGACAAGCGGTTTTATAGTCGTACGATAACTCTAGGCGGGTGTCAAGCTGTTAAAAAATCGCTTACCATTTGGTGGCTATCAGTCGATACACGAACAGATGTGACATTATCGGCATCGTTTGCGAGAATGAACATGCGAAGAGACAGATTGAGACCTAATATATTAAAGACGTCAACTAACAAAAAATCTACTGATAACTTTCCGCGAAACCTTAGAAAAAGAGATATTCTTGCACTATAAAACCAATGACAAAAACAGCAAAAAAACAGTTAAATTCACACAGTTAAATTCACTCATTGCTCTCAATTTAAAATTTACGAAAAACTAACCCTCGATCTTAAGACTCCATGTGAGAACATGATAAATGCATCCTTGTACGAGCAGATGACCTGAATTTTGAAAATATAATTACATTAATATTAATATGCGTTAATTTTTACTTTGCTGCCAAGCAACCCCACCCCCCAAACGATTCGGTCTACATCGACGGACATCCGTTTCTGGAACAATTTCGCCATGCTCCTTGTACATTTGCAAAGTAACGGAAATAAACGACTGAATGAATGAATGAATAAATTACAGGAAGCGTTAGGAAGTGGACGATAGGAAAGTAGATGTCGTTGAGAGCGAAAGCCAAGAGCAGATATCGATAGGCGCCGATTTCCAGGGAGGATCGATGGAGGATGAGGTAGACCAGGAGGAGGTTTGTTGCGATGGAAGCGGCTGAAATATGTTGATATTGTAATGAAAAATGTGTGAAAATGTGTGAACCCCCTCTTATTTTAACGTACCGCAGAGTCTCCCCAGTCACGGGTGAGTCGCGGTGAGTCACGGAGGGTCACCTAAGGTCATCCCGATTTTGAGGGAGCTTTTCACCCTTTCAAAGTGTATAATTTTCTTTTCTTTTTTGGCTATGACCATATCTCACTAGTGCCTATCGATCAGTGTAATCAGATCTTTGAATTTCCAACTTGATCTTTGATCTCAGGTAGTGTCTGTTTCACCCCCCCCCCTCGCCCCTTCCCTCATTTGCATCAATCTGTCTCCCCCATCTCGAGATCAAATTAAGCGGTCCGCTTGTCTAGGCAAATGAGGGGAGAGGAGAGGGGTGGGGTAAAAGAGCGACTACCTGAGTTCAAAGATCAAATGGAAAATTCATAAATCCAGTTTCACAGATCGATCGGCCATGCTGAGATGAGGCCATAGCCAAAAAAGACAAGAAAATTATATACTTTGAAAGAGTGAAAAGCTGCCTCAAGTCGGGGTGACCTTAGGTGACCCTCCGTGACTCACCGCGACTCACCCGTGACTGGGGAGACTCTGCGGTACGTTACTTCATCATACCGATTTGCGCGTACAAAATGGAAAAAATAAATATGCAAGACATACCGATGTTCACCAATTCGAAACTGGCGAAGAACTCAAACAACGCTTTGTTCGATTCGGAGACCATTTTAAATCAAGTGATTGGGTTCTGAAAGGAAGAAAGGAATAAAGATAACGGATTTCACGTGGTGCATTAACTGCATATACTGCAGAATAATCGCCACATTACACCGGAATATCAGCAGATAAGCTATCTTATGCTTGACTTCTTTGCTCTATTCGAATGACATTAATAACTTGATCAGACCACGCGGCATTATTAGGCGACTACAGAATATGATTCACTATATGCGTTCATTTTCTGAGAACTCGGTTAAATCATTTTCCGGTGTCGTAAGAGCTCGACATTTAGAGATGATGATCGAAAATTCTCGCGGCACGACAACGTACGCTAAGAAATTCGGAAAACTTTGGAAAATGAAAAGGACGTGGAAGCATACAACAAGTGCAACCTTTTTTTTTATTATTCTACGAATTTCCAGACACAACTTCCTCAATCCATCCCAGATATTTGGACACCTTTGTGTAGACTCCTAAAAAAATCCCTATGTCTTGAAATCCTCTTAGAAATAATTAATTATTAAATTCTCCCTCCTAGATTGTTCTTGCGTCCACATCTGATGCCCCGGCTGGTATGATTTTGATTTTCAGCTTTTTGCTACCAAAAATCTCCAGTCCCTACGAGAAAGAGCCCCATCAAAAATGACTCAATCCAATTTTGTAAACGAATTAGTGATCAGGGAGTGATCACATCTCCTATTAGACATATTTGCACTCCACTCTCCTCAATTTGCATGCTCTCTCGTCTGTCTGACTGGCGAGAGAGTATTCAAAGTGAGAGGTGCGTGCCGAATTGCCATTACTATCTCCTATACATCGCATACTTCGATTTGTGCTTAAACAGAAGAGACCGTCCATCTCTAATTTTCACCCATGCGGCGATGTATAATTTCGTGTTTCCTCTCCGTGGTCGTAGCAGAGGCACAGCCTCTGAGCAGCTCGCAAAGCGTCGCAGGCAAGGGCTGCCTCAGGTGAGACGGTCAGGATGAAGATTCTGTTTCTTTATTTTTCTTTCCTGTCAGCATCTCTCTCAATACTCTCTCGTTTCTCTGACTACCAAGACACCAACAAGAGACGAGAATATAGCTGTTCAGGTCCGAACACGGCACATTTCTTAGCAACAAACCTCGTGACAACGAGTTTCTGGAAGTGGACACGGCGGAGCGCTGCGGAAGATGCGAACAGTGGTACATTGCGTACCACCGCGAGAAAGTTTGCAGCATTGGTTTATTGGTGTTATTGGTTTGGCGGGATAATTTCCGCTCACTTTTCCACTTTTCCACTGACTCTTGAATAAAGTGTAATAGACGGTTAGGTGAGAGCTCTGATGTGCATGGTTTCTGATTTTTCTTGCTTCAATGTAAAATGTCATTGTCATGGTCATCGTAGACGGTGATTTCACTCAAATATCCAATTCAGATTTCCCTGCAGCCCTATTGCTCACCCCGTAAGTACCTAAGAAGCGTGGATGGCGGCAGACCCCAATTGGTCAGCTGGTATGCCGATCAAGAGGAGTGGATTCCCCACCAGAACGAGAACGGATCGTGGTCTTTCCTAAAAGCGAAGGGTGGCGGATGGAGCCCCTATACGGACGAGAAATCTGGAAAAAATAAAATGAAGGAAGTCCCGGCGGGCTGGCTCAGGGCTCATGCGAATGGAACGGTGCGCGTGGATCATGGCAATACGTCGAACCAATTCTGGCTCGAATCGTGGAAAGGTATTGTTTTTTAATTCTTTTTTTTTCTCACTAAACTTTCCCAGAGCTTTCTGAAACCGATCACGCCTATATGGCGACCAACTTCTCAACGCCAAAATACCATGTACGAGTTTTCCTTGAATAATAACAACAATAATATTGAATAGATCGGCTTCTCGAAAGAGATCGCCGGGAAGCACTGCGTCAAATCGTTTTACGAAACATTTGTCAGTGCTCGGGAGTGGGAAGGGAAACGCAAATTGGAATTGGCACTACATTGCGAGAGTGCTGAATACTGGATCATCGAGGATTTCCAAGGAAAAGTGAGTTTTGAAAAATTGTCAATTGGAAATAATTCTTGTTCTTACTTGTTGATGTTCGCCTCATGGAATTTCCGAGAGTTTTTCCAACAAGGATACCCAGAAATGAGTAGATAATTCAGGTAGCTCTGAGGTCGCGCAATTCGCGCTATCTCTCGGCCAATCAGCATCGCGGCCTGGCGCTCGCGCATGCACGGCGATTCAATGAGCTGTGGATGCCGGGGAAGAACAAGGATGGGTCCTGGTCGTTTCTGAGTGCTCACGGAACGTGGTTGAGGGCACGGCCCGATGGCATTCTATCCCTGCAAGATAGGCCCAACACCGATGAGCACTTCTGGTTGGAACCCTTAATTGGAGCAGTAATTGATGAGCCTACCGATCTTGTTCCAGATAAAAATCTAGTGAGAAGAACCTTCATTAAAAATGAATAAACAAAATCTATTCAGACCGCGCAACAAGGATCCTCAAAGCGTTCGATCTCACGCTCAACAATTGCATTCATTCTGATTGATATTTGCATGCTACTGCTTGTAATCTACACTGTGGTTATATATATTCTCCGATCCCGGAGTGAGGTATCATTTGTATTTTTGTGTGACATATTATTTAATTTTTTTCAGCGCTTTATAAGTTCTCCGGTTCAGGGGGAATGTGATGAAGCATTGAGCGATAATGCGTACACTCCGTACAATAACAAATGCATTCTATGAATATTTGTCGTGTTCGAGCAACATAATTCAGTTTCGTTGATTCATATGAAATATCTTCTCTAAATAATGCAACAAAATTGTTTCTCCGTTTTATTTTTTTGAGATGAAAGGTACTAAAGTAATAAATGAAATTTTGTGATCGAAAACTTTACACAGCACGTTCACTTTTTATTCGCTAGGATATTCCTGATAGCCTTCATACGGAAGCGTTGGTTGTCGACTCTGTTGATTTGGCAATAGCGGAAGAGGAGATTTGAAAAGCTCACGGAGCCTCCGAAACACGATTTGTTCGAGTAATCCACTAAAAATCCAATTTTAAAACTATACAATACACGACCCGGCGTAAAAATAAAACCAGTTTTAGCCAAATTTAGGGAGGAACTGCGAAAACAATCAAGTACACTTCATGCTAACAAAATGTAAGTGAAATGTATGCAAAGTGACTCGAGCATGCACATTCTCAGTGTCTAAGCTTAAACCATGCTCAGTGACAAGAAAATCGGACGTCATACGCACAAAAACGGCCATTTTCCACCTCACCACTTCCGGAGGGGAGGCCAACCCTTCCGGAAGGGTTCACCCATTTCCCTCTCCCATCCCTCATTTTCATTCCTCGCCTTGCGAGGGCGGCAGTCCCTTCCCTCTCCCCTTCCTTCACCATCTCTAGTCAGGACAATGATGGTATCATAAGTACTAGTGATTACTCGTCTCATAACGCTCTCTCACCTCTCTGACTAATTCTGCAATTTGTGGATATGACCAAGTTGGCGTAAATAATGGAACTTACTCATTTGAAGCGATTTTTGATATTTGAAGGGAAACAGCAAATAAAATCATAGAACCACTAATTTTTGCAGCTTCCACCTACTTAACCGGCATTACTCGCTGGGGAATCGGAAGTGGACGCAAAAATAATCGCGTTCACCGTTAAATTAGTGTTTTTTTAATAATTTTTTTCGAAATTTAAGAAATGTTCTTATCTTCAGCTGTCTGCACAAAGGTGTCCAAATATCTGACATGGATCGAGGAAGTTGTGTCTGGAGCAAAATAGGAAAGCATTCATCGAAGAAATAAAATAATTGATGTAGAGCCAATGCAGAATAAATAACCATCAACTATTTTTATTGAATTGTTTTCTATCTATGTTTTTTTTTTCGTTCGTTCTGAAATGTATTGAAATTGTAAAGAAATGAAATGTTGGCATCTCTTCATACCAATCATAAGAAGAATTTTACAAACAAATATGTTTAGAGGATGGGTAGAGGCCAGAAGTTATCGTCGTATCCAAATTACAAGCTAATCGACTCATCCTTTTGGTATGTTGAGTTCTCAGAGCTAGGGTTGGCTTGTCGAGAAATGACTCTCTTTATTCTCCGCGCTCTCTCACTTCTCGGATCGGCGAGAGAGTATGCGAAATGAAGAGACCATTCTCGATAATTTTTTGATAAGCCAACCCTACTCAGAGCTGTTACTTACCAAGCAATTGACCAAGGACGAATCGATCTCACTAGATAGTTTCCAACGTTGATGCGTATTCTTTTACCACTCTCACTAATCGTCTACGCCTTTATGAAAGAAACAAGTTCAAACATATTATTCGCACTTTGTGTGTTGAATATTTATTAAAATTGTTTTTTTTAAAATTTTTATTTTCACTCGTTCACGCTCGTTTGGTCGATATATTATGTCGATTATCGTGGGATTATTTTCCATTCCACTCGTAGCTGACCTTTCACGAATGTTCGAAGGGGCGGAGAAAGGATGAGGCCGGGAGGAGGCGGTAGATCAACTGTCCTCCTCCCCCCCCCCTTCCTCCCCTCTTCCTCTCTCGTAGACAATCAATTGCTCGCTAACCAGCACATCTCATTTGCTGAGCATTTCAAACGCACGATATCTTGGCTCTTTCAGATGCTACCAAAACTGTTAATAATAACGTTGCTTATTGCAAAATCTGAAGGATATACCTATGCTTGTGATAGAATCAAGCACATGGTTTGCATATTCCAAAATGTTTTTCCAAAAGCTTTTGTAGCTTCTTCATTCAATGCCTGTGGTGAATCTCGAGTACCTGTGTGTTATTCCAGAAGAAGAGGTACGTTTTTTTCTCCATTTTTCGAGCTATCTGAAATGAAGGAGGCGGTGATTAAATGCTCCATCACAGTACTTAGCATGGGAAGATCTGGAAGAATTGCACGCTTCGGATGGAAATGACACTACAAGGTTAGAGATCCATTCAAAATCATTGATAATCACTATAAACACAAACTTAGCCGCGATAAAAAATGCCATGATGAAGGGATATCGTTATCTTTTTTTAATTTAGAAAATGTGATTACAGCTTCGCCGAAATAGCTCGACAAAATGGCTCCTGTATCCAGAGGAAAGGCGAAAAGTGGAATATCCGGGGCGATATGAAATGGTTGGAGTGCGACTTCCATCGATTCACTCTCGTTCTCACAAGCAATGCGCCTACGATTCACCGGTCCACGAAAAACGTAAGCCAGCTTAATGGGCAGCGTTATACACACTTTTCAGCTGTGTTGAGCTGTGTTGAGATTGCAATGCAAAATAGTTGCATAAGTAATGAGTAAAATCTACTAGCTAATATTCTTGGAAGCTCTTAAATTTTACTAATCCAGACTGTGAAATACAAGCATCTCAGGAACAAACCATCTCGTTAGAGCTCGATTCGGAGCTCGAACGCATATTCGTCACCCCAGATCTTGGTGTCTACCTGCGTACGGAGTGCGTTGGTCAGGGAAATATAACGATATTCACCGGCGCGGGATCAGGAGAGGAGGAGGAGCGTTTAATGATTCGATCATGGCCGTAACTTTTAATGATGCTCGATTTTGAACGATTTTTTACAATGAAGTTGCTGAGAAATGAAATTATAAATCCCACAGATGTGAGTCGGTGCCGAAGTGGATAATCACATTTGACAACGTATTCACTGTTCATCGCGACAGCGGCATTACGTCGTTTCACGTCAGCTCTTCGACAAATCTCAGAGACCGTGAGACCTCTCAACGTATTATCCGCTCCATCATTTGTTCAGCGCTCGTCGTTAAACCGGGCGATACGATGATTGTTCTCTACAGCGGTCGCAGTGATAATCTCGCTGATCGGAGACCGCAGATATCACCTTTTCCTACCGCTAAAGTAGCTGTGCAGATTCACGACTGGTATTTATCGTTTAAGATTTTTTTCGTTTAGAAAAAATTAAGAATTTTTTAATAATAGTCTAAATGTATTTGAAATTCAGGGAAACTCGGGAAATCGAAGTGAACATGCAGCTGTTCTTTGAGAAAAAGCATTTATTGAGCAAAATGGAGCTTCAAAAACATTATAAAGGGCTAATGTCGTCGTGAGTTTTTTAATCACAACACAGAAATTTATAAATTTAACGTGCCTTCATTCAGATATTCGAACGGTAGTCACGCACAATTTCTGTCGTCGAATTTTTTTCAGGTAGTGTTTTACTCCAAACATGAGAACATTACCATGCATTCTCTCATTATTGCAGCTTCACTACAAGCCGTATTCCTACACCATTCAACATAAATTACAGGATTCTGCTATTCGGAACATTGAGCGGTCAGTAATAGCATGCATTATTCAAAGATCACGATTCCCAAACAACACGAATTTTATAGTAGTCAAGGATTCTTTGGCAATCGGATGGAAGACGATTTTTGGGAGCGCCGACAGGCAAATCTCCTTTCACCACCAGACATTTGGCGTAGCGAGGATATAGTCATCGTCGATATCATGATCGGTACAGATGATTTGAGCCGAACAGGAGGTAATCACTTGTTTATTTTCATTGTCAGCAAGTTTTCTGGGTTCAATCAAAGCGTGCTATTACTGCCTAAAATCGCTTATAAACGTATTGATTTGTTTCTATAGTAATTGACAATCTTATAGAGCCAGTTCTTCCTTGTGAGGCAAAGCCATCGACAGCATTCTCAGAGGTGTGTTGAAGTCATAAAAAGACCTAAAAGAAAAATTCAGCTTCACGCCTATGCTCTTCTTGGAATTTTCTTTACTATTGCTAATATATGTTTCTATGGCATATGCTGCACGAAAAGTGCCCGAGAAAAGGTATCGCAATATATGTCCATTTCCATTCAGTACATCACTTTACAGAGACGTCGTGAATACTTTGAAGCTCCCCCTACTCCGATTCCAATTTCAAACCAATATGAAAAGAATTATCAAAACTCGACCGTTCCTCCCAGCGATGATTTATAATATAATTACCATTTGCGTGTTCTTATGTTGTGATCATTAATTGTCAATAATTAATTGTTGCCAATACCACAATAATTAAATGGTTTCTTCAACGAATCGGCGTATCAGGAAGGCATTTCGATCTTCATGTTGCTTGTTGATGTGCTTACAATAATGGATGGGAACCTCGTTACAATAAATAACAATTTATTTCCTCGCCCCTTTTCACATTTGCTCTTCTTCAGCGTACTTGTCTTAGTACTACGAAAGAAAGGCACTACTTTGTTTCTAATTTGGTTAATTTAATCATGATGGTGAGTCATTTCCGCTGACCTTGTTGATCAATCTAATGTTCACCGAGTGTTCAACCAAATTTGCTTCTCTTTCGTCCGAATCCTAATATCTTTTCAAATTCTTTTATCCTGATATAACAAAAGATTATCTAAATATATGATAATGATGTATTTTTTTAGTTTCATAATTTATTTAAAGGTTACGATGCTTATTACTGTTCTGCTAATTCTTTTATTGAATCAAAACAGCAACGCGTATGTATATACGTGCAACAGGCTCAAGCACATGGTAAATATCATTATCAATGTAATATTTATTGCCTCATTATGTGCGTTTCCAATATTTTCAGCTTCTAACATCAACTCTAACCAAGGATCTGCCGTATTTATGTGTTATTCCTCGAGAAGCGGTAAGTTGTTTTTAGTAGATAATAAATTTCTAATCTAATCTCCTTACAGAATTCAAATTATGATGTTTTAGAAAGAATGTACGCAATAGATGGCAACGTATCAATAAGGTGAACTTTTCAATATAACATTTTTTCATTGCCTATTCGAGATTTTCAACGATCGCTGCCGGTCATGAATATTGTACCTTACGGCAAGGACATTCATGGAGGATTCAAGCCGATTCTCTTGAAGAAATCGATTGTTATCGGCAGCAGTTCACTGTTATTTTAGCGAGCGACGCGCCTTCTATCTACAGACCCTCATTCAAAGTAGGTAATCACCATAAAGTAGCACCCAATAACAATTAATATTGACTGTTTTTCAATTTGGGCAACTTGAATGATTCTTTGCAGGAGCATAGGCTATTGTTGCCTACTGGATTTGACATGGTATTTGTTTCGCCAACAATTGGCATGTACCTACATTCCGTGAAGTGCAGTGGTTATGGAAATATAACACTTTTCGCTGGCGCTGGCGATTTGAACACGCATCTAATACTCAAATCTTGGCCGTACGGCCTAATTTTTGTTCACATTTTCGATCTATCACTATTCAGATGTGATTCGGTTCCGAGATGGATAATAATATTCGATAATGTTGTTACGATTCATATAGATGGCAACGTTACGTATCAGATTGACATTTCAAAAAACTTTGAGCACCGTAAGTACTTTTGAGGTTATTATTTTATCGACTGTTTACATACAATTTAAAAAAATATTTTTCTTTTCATGTTTTGTAGATATGGTGATGTATCGTGGCGATGAAATGACTATTCTTCACAACGGTCAAAGCGACAACCCATTAAATCGGATGGTAGGCATACGTCGAATTAACGTGGAACTCCACGATTGGTGCGTCAAACAAAAAATATTCTTAAAACTGTATGAGAAGTTTAGGATAACGAGAGAAGTGGAAGTGAAAACAAGAATTCCTAAAAACATGGGAAGTGAATTGGAAATACGAAAATATTTCAAAGGGCAAATAACTCCGTAAGTATTCACAAACACAAATTCAAGCTAAATAGTTTAACAATATCAAAAGGTACTCTAAGGGCAATAACATTCACACATTCATCGCAAACTATTTCCAGGTATTTATTTTTAGCAATGGATGATTATATGTAGATTGCGAATGTCAGCTTCTTTACAAACCACCATCCGAATCGCCCGAAATGTTGGATGAAGACGCATTATCCCGAAATCTAGACACTTTGGTCGTCGATATCCACATAGGAAAAGATGAATGGACAAGGGAAGAAGGCACGTTTTTTTATTCTCAGAAAAATCATTAAAATTGTTCCGAATAGCTTTACTCATTATCACTGTTCAGAGCCCGCTCATTTATGCGTCACGCCATTTCAAGAAATCGATCCTTCGACCTATTCCAAAGTAATATCTTTGACCTGGATTTTTTGATTGCTTTTAGAAATTGTCAACCTTGAGCAATTTCTGTTGCAGATAAGCTGGCATCACATACTGGGACTCATTTTAATACTCGCCAATGGTTACATCTACGCCATATGCATTAAGAAACAAGTTGAAGAAATGGTGAGGTTAAACCGGATTTTTTTAGTGGATTACTCGAACAAATCCTGTTTCAGAGGCTCCGTGAGCTTTTCAAATCTCCTCTTCCGCTATTGCCAAGTCAACAGAGTGGACAACCAACGCTTCCGTATGACGGCTATCAAGAATATCCTAGCGAATAAAAAGTTACGGTGTTGTGTAAAGTTTTCGATCACATTTCATTTATTACTTTAGTACCTTTCATCTCAAAAAATACAACGGAGAAACAATTTTGTTGCATTATTTAGAGAAGATATTTCATATGAATCAACGAAACTGAATTATGTTGCTCGAACACGACAAATATTCATAGAATGCATTTGTTATTGTACGGAGTGTACGCATTATCGCTCAATGCTTCATCACATTCCCCCTGAACCGGAGAACTTATAAAGCGCTGAAAAAAATTAAATAATATGTCACACAAAAATACAAATGATACCTCACTCCGGGATCGGAGAATATATATAACCACAGTGTAGATTACAAGCAGTAGCATGCAAATATCAATCAGAATGAATGCAATTGTTGAGCGTGAGATCGAACGCTTTGAGGATCCTTGTTGCGCGGTCTGAATAGATTTTGTTTATTCATTTTTAATGAAGGTTCTTCTCACTAGATTTTTATCTGGAACAAGATCGGTAGGCTCATCAATTACTGCTCCAATTAAGGGTTCCAACCAGAAGTGCTCATCGGTGTTGGGCCTATCTTGCAGGGATAGAATGCCATCGGGCCGTGCCCTCAACCACGTTCCGTGAGCACTCAGAAACGACCAGGACCCATCCTTGTTCTTCCCCGGCATCCACAGCTCATTGAATCGCCGTGCATGCGCGAGCGCCAGGCCGCGATGCTGATTGGCCGAGAGATAGCGCGAATTGCGCGACCTCAGAGCTACCTGAATTATCTACTCATTTCTGGGTATCCTTGTTGGAAAAACTCTCGGAAATTCCATGAGGCGAACATCAACAAGTAAGAACAAGAATTATTTCCAATTGACAATTTTTCAAAACTCACTTTTCCTTGGAAATCCTCGATGATCCAGTATTCAGCACTCTCGCAATGTAGTGCCAATTCCAATTTGCGTTTCCCTTCCCACTCCCGAGCACTGACAAATGTTTCGTAAAACGATTTGACGCAGTGCTTCCCGGCGATCTCTTTCGAGAAGCCGATCTATTCAATATTATTGTTGTTATTATTCAAGGAAAACTCGTACTTGGAATTGCGGAAAGGAGGTGTTTTGTGCGATGTACGTTTTATCGGATTCAGAAAGCTCTGAAAGTTGATAATTGGATGTTGTATTTGAGGTGAAAATTGCATTACCTTCCCACGATTCGAGCCAGAATTGGTTCGAAGTATTTCCATGATCCACGTGCACCGTTCCATTTCCATGAGCTCTGAGCCAGCCCCCCGGGACTTCCTTCATTTTATTTTTTCCAGATATCGGGTCCGTATAGGGTATCCATTCGCCGCCTTTCGCTTCTTGAAACGACCACGAGTCATTCTCGTTATGGTACGGAATCCACTCCTCGGGATAGTAGATTCCTCGGTCCAATTGGGGTGTGCCGCGGTTCACACTTCTCAGTTGCCGACCGGGCGAGCAATAGGGTTGTAGGGTAACCTGACATGGATAATTCAGTGAAATCACCGATGACAATGACATTGAAGCAGGAAAATCAGAAACCATGCACATCGGAGCTCTCACCTAACCGTCTAATACACTTTATTCAAGAGTCAATGGAAAAGTGGAAAAGTGAGCGTAAAATATTACGAAAACCCAATAACACCAATAAACCACAGCTACGAACCTTCTCGCGGTGGTACGCAATGTACCACTGTTCGCATCTTCCGCAGCGCTGCGCCGTGTCCACTTCCAGATGATCGTTGTCACGAGGTTTGTTGCTAAGAAATGTGCCGTGTTCGGATCTGAGAAGCTATATTCTCTTATTGGTGTCTTGGTAGTCAGGAAAACGGAGAAGGAACAGAGAAACGAGAGAGTATTGCGAAATGAGAGAGATGCTGTCAGATTGAAAAAATAGAGTGCTGAGAAAGACGCGAAATGGATTAGCAGATTCTTCATCCTGACTGCCTCACCTCTTAACTTCGAAATACGAGTAATCCTCTCTTCATTTCACGTGCTCTCTCGTCACTCTGACCGGTGAGAGAGCAAGTGACATGACGCGACGATTACCCGTATTGAGAACATTGCTCACCTGAGGCAGCCCTTGCCCGCGACTCCTCGAGAGCTGCTGAGGAGCTGCACCTTCTCAGCAACAACCACGGTTAGAAGACACGAAATTATACATCGCCGCATGGGTGACAATTAGAAATGGACGGTTTCTTCTGTTTAAGCACGGGTCGACGTATGTGATGTATAGGAGATAGTAATGACAATTCGTCACGCGCCTCTCTCTTTGCATACTCTCTCGCCAGTAAGACAGACGAGAGAACATGCAAATTGAGGAGAGTGGAGTGCAAATATGTCTAATAGGAGATGTGATCACTCTCTGATCACTAATTCGATTACAAAATTCGATTGAGTCATTTTTGATGGGGCTCTTACTCGTATCCGAGCGAATTGAGGGACTGGACATTTTGGTAGCCAAAAGCTGAAAATCAAAATCATATCACATTTTAAAAATGATACGCGCGTAACGGAACGACAAATTATACAATCGCGCGGCAAAGGTTGGCGGAGCTTACCATTGCCGCGCGATTTTCGCCCATTTTCACTACTTTTTCTTAGTTTTTAGTCGTAAAACTAGTATACTGGGATGGTTTAACGTTCATTAGGCATCAATTACATAATTAATGCTTCGGATGTGGGCGCAAGAACAATCTAGGCGAGAGACTAGGCATTTACCAAGTTAAAAGCTAAGATATTGGACCGATTGATCTCTACAAACCATACACACATCGATTTGTGCTCCGTAGACCATATTTTGACAAAAAATAGCCTTGAAATATGTCACAATCAGATTTATTCTAGCCCATAGCAATGATAAGCTGGTCTAGAACGTCACGTTATCGGAAATATTCAAATATCAAGTCGATTGACCCGATATCGACGCCAAGTTATCGAAGCTTCCACTCTCAATTCAACTCTTGCGCAAGAGTTCATCCCTCCCCCCTCACTCTCCCTCTCATTCCTCTCCACGCCGCGCACTCTGCCCTCTTCATTTGTCCACTCTAATCATATGATAATTCGTAATTGTAACTGCAAATTGAATCTCGCATACAAATTTAAATATAATAAAACTTCTAAGCAACAACAGTGTATTTTCATTCCGATTTTTTTGTATTGAAAGTTGGAACAATGGAAAAAAATTATGAACAATATTAAAGACCACGTTCCAATTCTCATTCACGGAATCACCCAATATATCAATTCTCTCGTGATTATTATTGCAACGGAAAAAACATTGAATTGAATTGAATCATCTGACAAATTTTCTCGAGTCTTTAATTTCCATTTTTCTTGTCTTTTGTAGACTCTTTGTCAATGTTTAAAATATTTATTCAACGTCACAATTACATCTTCCCCATCTTCTACCACCCTACCACGACCCCACCGTGAACTGTTCATCAGACTTAGCGTGCGTCTGCAGGGACACCACCCCACTCGGCTGGGCCCTCAACCACGTTCCATGATCACCGCGGAAGGACCAGGTTCCATTGTCATTTTGCACGGGCGTCCACATCTCCCATGCCTGTGCATGATCGGCAAGATCGACTTTCCCGCTGGGCTGAGCTCGCAGGTACTTGGCAGGGGAGCAGTAGGCTCGGAATGCGACCTGAATTCGATTGTTATTCCTCGAATTGCCTAGATTGTAGAAGGCACAAATCCCTACAGCGTTCGCCATGAAACAAACGGTGCATATATTTTGCAGGTCGATTGTGTGAAATGACATGTAATGACATGATTTTCAAAAAATCACCTTTCCACCGTGATCCTCAATGTGCCAGTGCTCGCACTCTTTGCAGTGCGGGGCCATGTCGACGAGCCAGTTAGGACCGCCGTTTGGTCCCCTCAAAGCGCGAAGATACGCCCCCGTAGTATGATCTGAATCAATTTTTGGGAACGTATAATAATTGAACGACAAGATTCGTGTGATTATTTAATCGTGTTCAAACATTGGCCTTATCAATCACTATCATTGTATCACTGTCACAATTAATCACTATTACTTCTTAATTGCTGGCCTAGAAGTGCTCTCTCGCACCGGGTGAAATTTACCATTACATTTACTCAATTGAGAATATTGATGAATCTCACTTGATGAACTTCTGCCCTGCAAGCTGCGCTGAAGCAGACTGTTGATGATTGTTGTGTGCTTCCACAGGAAGTCGCATGGGTCTAAAAATGAGTCAAAAGAGTGTTAGTACTCAATGCATAAATTGTGCATCTTCTCAGTCTTAGCTGTCATTTCTACCTTCTCAACTCTCATCTCATTATCGTCAGCATGATGAGAGAGATATTGTCGAAAATGGCGCGAACCTAATCGTTTTCTGTAAAAAATAATTTTAAATGAAATAAAAAAAAATAAGGCAAAATGTGTGTTGGTATAGCGCGCAGTGCATAAATTCGCTTTCTAGGATGTAAGAAAACCGATGAATGCTCCTAAACTTGATGAAAATTACGATTAAAGTTATCACTTTGGGACGGGTGGGTTTGCGATGGTTGGTTCTTGGTAGACTCCTGTACCTGCAATGAGATACGAATGAATACTAAGTATTGATTATAATAATATACATATCACAATGAATTTTTATAGGATGATATATTATGGCAAATATTTCACCTTCTCCTTGAAGGAGTGAGCGACTCGATCGTGCTGTGTTTCTATAATTGTCTCTCATTTAAACTACGAAAAAATGCTGTGAGCATGATTCCTAAAGAACAATAATCGTATGCAAATACCTCCCTCCAAATTGCTCTGTGTATTTCTTCATTACGTATGAGAAGATAGCAGCGAGCAGCGACACTGCTATTCCACATACGACGTAGAGGACTACTCTGATATTTATTTGCAAATAAGTCGCCATACCTGTTCGATCATACCTGGTCAATGTAAGACCTTCGGCGAGACTAGTCTCTATGAGCGATCTCGGGTTGACGTTGGGTGGGACTCTCATCAGTTCGTTGTCCTTAACCTGTCGATTTCTGATCGGCACCTGGGAGACATCTCGTTGAACAACAGTTCCGTCGATGGTTTCGAATTGAACAATGCGAGGCCGCGATTCTCCTTGCGAGATGTAGCCTGCATACCGAGAAAATATCAATAATTAGAGATAGAGCAGCTTGAACATAGCTGTGCTTATAACAAATAACTTTACGTGAAGATTCGTTTGTTTCCCCAGGACCAATTTGCAGCCGATCCTGTGTCATATATTTATCCCAGTCATCGACATCGTTTGAAGGAATCTTGTCAATGTTCCAAAAGTCCGTCACTGCCTATGAACAAAAACAATTGTGTCGATAATATTTTCGATACGTTTCAAGGGTAATTTAGCTGTTCCGGAATATATTACATAAATAACTAACAATAAATGCGTACCGTTCCAGGATTCAGAACAACGTTCTTAATGATATTCCTTCCACCATTAGTGATTCGGATCTTGTAGTCATACATGCCTACTCCATTCTCCTTCAAAGACAAAGACATATCTTATGATTTCACTATACAAAATTATAGTGAGCAATTTCCAATAGTTTCAATCGACAATCTTGGTAGGAATTTTAAATAAACACTTATCAGTATAATTAAATTACTCACAGGCCCCGTCTTCTTCTGTGCAGTGACGATAGTAATGCCTTTCCAGCGGTCAGTCTCGGTAAGTACAATCGGCGTACTCATTCTAAAATGTCAACGGAATATTTAAATTTGATAATCGACATATTTAAATTTGATAAGCAAATGAAATGATAATCCTCGTCAATGGTACACTTAGTGTTAGCTGTTGAACGTTGGAAAATGAGCGAACCATAACACAAAATCAACGTTCTAGATCACTCTTATATAGGGATATGCTACCCCCGCTGTGTCGAGGTGCAGTAAAACAAACAAAAATGAGAAGAAGAGTTCTCTCCAGTTGCGAAGAAAAGAATCTCCAGTGAAAAGGGATAAGGAGGGACATCGAATGAGTCAACTCAGCTTCGCAACTTTCGTTGCACATAAGCCATAGGTAGTTCATTCAGGAGAACACACTGACACTGACATAATATCTCCACCTCCAAATTTATTCATTCTTTGTTCTCTCCCACGTCATCTGTTTCTCCTTCTCTTCTCTTTGAGTTTTTTTTGTAGAAACTCTCGAACAAGAGGCGCAGCTCAAAAGTTGTCTCCTCTCTTCCGACCCACTGACAACATCTCCAAAAAATTTATTTCTCATCATATCCATGTTCTCCTTAATTCTCTGCCAGCCGGCACATTCGCCATATTATCTGTCCTACCGTTTCATGACACCGGCTTTTTAAAGTTGTATTCGCACAATTTACCTTGTTGCGATAAAGGCATACCAAAAGGAGATTACATCGAAGAGAAAGAAGTAGTCTGGCTCCGGTCTTGGCTTGATGGTTCGTATCTTCACTCCGCACTCAATCAGCGCTTTCCCAGCGTCCACAAACGTTCCGCGGCAAATTCGTGGAAGGTATGACACAGAAAAAATAAATGAATCGATGCTCCAATTGTGCGCGTTTTTTCAAAGATAAGAAAGACATTGACTACCGGGCGAGTTCGAGCCGAACTGCATGGAGATTCCCAGCTCGCCGGCGCTGGAGACCCGCCCACATGTCAGGGTTCAAAGATTATACTTTTGTATACTCCCCGTTCAACCCTCATCGACTTTTCGTTTGTCGAAAAAAACATGTGCGCAGGTTGGGGGATCTGTTTGCGTTATCAACTCTTTCGCTTTATCGTTGTTAACTGGGAGCCGACTCCTCTAGATAATGATAAGAGATACTCGCGATACAATTTCAACAGGGAATGCAAATGGAATGGAATGCAAGGGAATGCAAGGGAATGCAATGCGCACATTGGGGATTTGGAAGCGAGAGTTTAGCATTATAAATTAGTGTTGGCCAGACAGGGGAGAGCGGCATGTGCACCGATTTGTCATTTGCTAACGAAGACCAGCGAGCATCGTTGCTAATCACAATCGATGGGTGACCGCGTAACTTTGAAATCCCTTGTATGGTTGACTTTGATCATCCCTGCAGTATGCCTTGCCTTTTGGGATAGAAGACCGAAAAAATCTTTCTGATATATCAGATAAAACAAATGGCAAACGCCATGCTTTATCGATGAAAATTCACTCGGCAACGTACACTAAAACAATTCGGAAAACTTTAATTATGATAATGCGATGTACAAGCAGTATAACGAAAACCAACTAAGAAAATATGTTCATATTCTCTATTCTACGAATATCCGGAAACAACTTCCTCGATCCATGTCAGATATTTGGACACCTTTGTGTAGACACCTGAAAATAACCATTTCTTAGATTTCGAAAAAATGATGAAAAAAAAAAACATTAATTTAAGAGGCCGGATCTGAGAAAATTCACCATTTTGCCCCCTCCCCGGACATTGCGCCAAGATTTTCGATTTGGACCTCCATACTCACAGGGCCTGGAGGGCCTTTGACCTTCTGACACGTCAACGGTCCTCCACTATCGCCCTGACAAGTAAGACCAAGCACGACTACCAGCTACCAACCATGGGGCAGCTCAACCAGTCATAACAACAATAACAATAGTCATACCATCATTATCCTGACACGTCAACGGTCCTCCACTATCGCCCTGACAAGTAAGACCAAGCACGACTACCAGCTACCAACCATGGGGCAGCTCAACCAGTCATAACAACAATAACAATAGTCATACCATCATTATCCTGACACGTCAACGGTCCTCCACTATCGCCCTGACAAGTAAGACCAAGCACGACTACCAGCTACCAACCATGGGGCAGCTCAACCAGTCATAACAACAATAACAATAGTCATACCATCATTATCCTGACACGTCAACGGTCCTCCACTATCGCCCTGACAAGTAAGACCAAGCACGACTACCAGCTACCAACCATGGGGCAGCTCAACCAGTCATAACAACAATAACAATAGTCATACCATCATTATCCTGACACGTCAACGGTCCTCCACTATCGCCCTGACAAGTAAGACCAAGCACGACTACCAGCTACCAACCATGGGGCAGCTCAACCAGTCATAACAACAATAACAATAGTCATACCATCATTATCCTGACACGTCAACGGTCCTCCACTATCGCCCTGACAAGTAAGACCAAGCACGACTACCAGCTACCAACCATGGGGCAGCTCAACCAGTCATAACAACAATAACAATAGTCATACCATCATTATCCTGACACGTCAACGGTCCTCCACTATCGCCCTGACAAGTAAGACCAAGCACGACTACCAGCTACCAACCATGGGGCAGCTCAACCAGTCATAACAACAATAACAATAGTCATACCATCATTATCCTGACACGTCAACGGTCCTCCACTATCGCCCTGACAAGTAAGACCAAGCACGACTACCAGCTACCAACCATGGGGCAGCTCAACCAGTCATAACAACAATAACAATAGTCATACCATCATTATCCTGACACGTCAACGGTCCTCCACTATCGCCCTGACAAGTAAGACCAAGCACGACTACCAGCTACCAACCATGGGGCAGCTCAACCAGTCATAACAACAATAACAATAGTCATACCATCATTATCCTGACACGTCAACGGTCCTCCACTATCGCCCTGACAAGTAAGACCAAGCACGACTACCAGCTACCAACCATGGGGCAGCTCAACCAGTCATAACAACAATAACAATAGTCATACCATCATTATCCTGACACGTCAACGGTCCTCCACTATCGCCCTGACAAGTAAGACCAAGCACGACTACCAGCTACCAACCATGGGGCAGCTCAACCAGTCATAACAACAATAACAATAGTCATACCATCATTATCCTGACACGTCAACGGTCCTCCACTATCGCCCTGACAAGTAAGACCAAGCACGACTACCAGCTACCAACCATGGGGCAGCTCAACCAGTCATAACAACAATAACAATAGTCATACCATCATTATCCTGACACGTCAACGGTCCTCCACTATCGCCCTGACAAGTAAGACCAAGCACGACTACCAGCTACCAACCATGGGGCAGCTCAACCAGTCATAACAACAATAACAATAGTCATACCATCATTATCCTGACACGTCAACGGTCCTCCACTATCGCCCTGACAAGTAAGACCAAGCACGACTACCAGCTACCAACCATGGGGCAGCTCAACCAGTCATAACAACAATAACAATAGTCATACCATCATTATCCTGACACGTCAACGGTCCTCCACTATCGCCCTGACAAGTAAGACCAAGCACGACTACCAGCTACCAACCATGGGGCAGCTCAACCAGTCATAACAACAATAACAATAGTCATACCATCATTATCCTGACACGTCAACGGTCCTCCACTATCGCCCTGACAAGTAAGACCAAGCACGACTACCAGCTACCAACCATGGGGCAGCTCAACCAGTCATAACAACAATAACAATAGTCATACCATCATTATCCTGACACGTCAACGGTCCTCCACTATCGCCCTGACAAGTAAGACCAAGCACGACTACCAGCTACCAACCATGGGGCAGCTCAACCAGTCATAACAACAATAACAATAGTCATACCATCATTATCCTGACACGTCAACGGTCCTCCACTATCGCCCTGACAAGTAAGACCAAGCACGACTACCAGCTACCAACCATGGGGCAGCTCAACCAGTCATAACAACAATAACAATAGTCATACCATCATTATCCTGACACGTCAACGGTCCTCCACTATCGCCCTGACAAGTAAGACCAAGCACGACTACCAGCTACCAACCATGGGGCAGCTCAACCAGTCATAACAACAATAACAATAGTCATACCATCATTATCCTGACACGTCAACGGTCCTCCACTATCGCCCTGACAAGTAAGACCAAGCACGACTACCAGCTACCAACCATGGGGCAGCTCAACCAGTCATAACAACAATAACAATAGTCATACCATCATTATCCTGACACGTCAACGGTCCTCCACTATCGCCCTGACAAGTAAGACCAAGCACGACTACCAGCTACCAACCATGGGGCAGCTCAACCAGTCATAACAACAATAACAATAGTCATACCATCATTATCCTGACACGTCAACGGTCCTCCACTATCGCCCTGACAAGTAAGACCAAGCACGACTACCAGCTACCAACCATGGGGCAGCTCAACCAGTCATAACAACAATAACAATAGTCATACCATCATTATCCTGACACGTCAACGGTCCTCCACTATCGCCCTGACAAGTAAGACCAAGCACGACTACCAGCTACCAACCATGGGGCAGCTCAACCAGTCATAACAACAATAACAATAGTCATACCATCATTATCCTGACACGTCAACGGTCCTCCACTATCGCCCTGACAAGTAAGACCAAGCACGACTACCAGCTACCAACCATGGGGCAGCTCAACCAGTCATAACAACAATAACAATAGTCATACCATCATTATCCTGACACGTCAACGGTCCTCCACTATCGCCCTGACAAGTAAGACCAAGCACGACTACCAGCTACCAACCATGGGGCAGCTCAACCAGTCATAACAACAATAACAATAGTCATACCATCATTATCCTGACACGTCAACGGTCCTCCACTATCGCCCTGACAAGTAAGACCAAGCACGACTACCAGCTACCAACCATGGGGCAGCTCAACCAGTCATAACAACAATAACAATAGTCATACCATCATTATCCTGACACGTCAACGGTCCTCCACTATCGCCCTGACAAGTAAGACCAAGCACGACTACCAGCTACCAACCATGGGGCAGCTCAACCAGTCATAACAACAATAACAATAGTCATACCATCATTATCCTGACACGTCAACGGTCCTCCACTATCGCCCTGGCACGAGTCGATTCCACCTTGCTCGTAACCAGCGCAGAAGTTGAATCTGACATTGCATTCAACGAATTTAATGCTTTGATTCAAGTTCAATATCTAGTACAGAAAAATGAGCAGTAAAAGTAGTGTGACCGTGCAGTGCATATCACCGGAGCCCTGCTTCGATCATTGTTATATTGAGTACACAGTGACGCCAAGTGAGGCTGATACCTGGACAAGATCTCCTTATCACCAGCCAACCGCGAACACGAAATGCGATCGTACACGACAACTTGACCCGCGCGAAGGATACTGGTCGTACCTTCTGCAAAAATAACAAAATTGGAGAAATATGAGCCGCGTCATTCTTCATACTCTTTCGATGCTCGAGTGGGCGAAAGAGTGTGATGAATCAAGAATCTTCGGCTCATATTTCGAGCCAGGTCTACTGCATACCTCCTTCTCCCTCAGCTCCCCAGCCTTGAATTGAGCAAAGTCGGCCTTTGAACAAGTTGAAATCACTGAATGATTAAGGTGAACCTTTGTTTTCAAGAGAAATCTACCTCGGAGGAAGACTAGCAGTGGTTACAAACTCATTCAGAGTTACCGAAGTTTCCAACTCCAGAAGGATGATGTCATGTGTTTCCGTTTTGTGGTTAGCTGATAACTATTGATTAGGAAGCTTTAGTATTCCTTGAATTACCTTGGTACTTCGGGTAGAAATGAATTCTTGCGACTTTGACTTGTTGTTCAGTTCCCTCGGTAATTGTGTAATCCGTATCACCCGCCATGATATCGTACAGTTCGGGATGTAGAATGTCAGTTTTCCTGAATTGGCACCTAGTCATTGTGCTCTGAAGTCACTCTGATGAGCAATGAAGAGACGGATCCTTCATCACGGCCCGATTTTTGAGCTTACAGTACTTCTCCCCAATCGCTACTATAGGTCGGATGATATGTGACTGGATGAGAGAGAGAGAGATGTCCCAATCTAACCCCTCTCAAATCAACCCACTTGAAGCAATGCGCTGCACTGAGCACGAATCGAGTAGTGATCAGTGTGCCTCCACATTGGTGACTCATCCTCTTCGTCTCATTATTCAACTTGCGAATGCCGACAATGGAGGTGTAGAAGCCTTCCGGGGCCTCAAAAAGATTGCTTATTTTTCAAAATTGTATTTTTTTTTGTTGTTCCGTTTAACTGCCCACTAACCGTATACCCTCCGACGATCCTCTTCACTCTTCTATGCGCGGTGGAGGTCGAGGGTGATAAGGTTCTGTTCTGTAGAGCATGAGTGAGAGAATGAAGAAAATTAGTGGATAAAATATGATAGGAAATTGCAATTTGACAAACCGTGGACTGCACGCTACTGCGACGTCCAGATATGCCGGATTTGAGTGCCTTGGTGTTGCTTTTGGGAGTGTCTGAAAATGAGGTACATTAAATTAAACATCAAGCATTTTTCCAGGAAGTTGAACGTCAAAATATTATATACAGTGGAACGTAAAATATTTTATGTACATTATTTACTAATGTAAGTCAAACGCAGCTAGAACAAAAAAATCCTTTTGTTTTCGCATGCTCCTCCGATATAACGAGCGCCAACTTTCAGAGAAAAAAATATCGCAAATAAGAGTTGTGCCGAGCAAAGAATTTCAATTCATACATTCAATAGGATAGCTCAATTTTATTGAAAATAATATGGATGATGGCGTTACAGGAAATATTGGACAAATATTCAATAAAACACAATAATTGTTACTGCCTATCGATGAAACTGGCAATCTTCTAACCGAATTAAAGTGTATGCACTTATTCCTTCTTATCTGTTCTCGATTTCGAATTATCCTTTGGCTTCTCTGTTGTCTCGATTGGTTTCTCAGTAGGTTTCGCAGTAGGCTTCTCTGTAGGTTTCGTAGTTGGCTTTGGAGTTGGCTTCTGAGCTGGTGCAGTAACTTTCTTGATCCACGGGAGATATTCGGCGACTTTTGTGTAGACTCCTGCAAAAAACAGCTAAAACAATGAGAAAATACCAAAATAACTGACCCATGTAACTCTTTTTGCCGCATGTAGCCCAATTGCCGATTCCGATAACATAGTCGATGCCTGAAATGCACGTTCTTTCATCACATTATCCATTCGCTTTCATCATTAAGGTTGTCAGGATGAAGAATCCACATCTTGCTTCCCTCACCCTCGCCACTCTAATCGGATTGACCAAGTAGCAGTAATGAAACATAAAGAGACTGAT
>LS485170.1:145017-193080 GCA_900490705.1 Pristionchus arcanus | reverse complement strand
TTTTTTTACGGCAGTTATGATTTATGGTGTATTGAGGGTTACTGTCGCTCTAGTCACTCAAGATTTTCTGTCTTTTCCTAAATTTTTGTTAAAATTATCTGTTCTGAGTAGAAAATCGGAAAGCTGACCTGATTTTGACTGTCAACTGATAGAAAAATTACAAATTTCCTTAAAAATTACGCTGGTCTTAGCGTTTACAAAGTGATATTAGGAAACAACAGACACACCACGGTGACAGGAGCTACAGTACCTTGAAACTTTGAAAAATCATAACTGCCTTCAAAAAAATCGCAAAAATATGCGGTTTTTTTCAAAATTCTTAGAAAAGAAAGCTCTTTAATCTGAAAACACTTCATTTTTGACTGCCGACTCCCTTTAAGTTTAATTTCAAGAACTCAGGCTAACACTTTCAGAGTGAATCCGTCTCTTCAATCCGCGTGAAGTTAAAAATAAGTTAAAGTTGCTTCCACAATCAAGGCGATTTTACAGATGTCTTGAGACAACCACGCCTGGTGGGGTACACAGGTAAGGCCCGGTACGGCGAGGCCTACGTGATCCCTTGGTGGAATCCGCGTGGTCTCTAGTCAATTTCAGTCGCAACAATGACATACTTGTTCATTACTCCATAGTATTCGTCATCATTGGCAGCGATTGCGCAGGCTGTGTGATTGTACATGACGACTTGCGCTGCTCGGAGCACGGATGACATTTCGCTTCCTGGATGACATTTCGCATGACATTTCGCATGACATTTCGCTGACATTTGGATGACATTTCGCTTCCTGATCAATGTTTGTGCATTTAACAACGCAGGTAAAGTGATTGGGAACTTCGTACTCAAAGTGTCACGGGATATCCATAAGCTGTTGAACGTACTCTGTTCGAAATACGGTCAACCCTCAAATTTCATGCACTCGCTCACCCGCGTGAGGAGTACGAGAAAGTGTAGCAATCAAAACACGAGATCACTAGAGTTTAATCGAATCGGCAAGAAGGATGATACGCATTGGCAATGATATTAAGCTTACAAGATGACTCACCCTCCTCATCATCGATTTGGCCCCACCCGAGCGCCGTGCACATTCGGCCGTTGAAGTGGTTGAATTTGCTGAAAATTGTAATTTCTTTTTTTTCTAATTTTGAAATTAGCCGGGAAATGTAACCTCGTAGGAAGACAGGCAACCGTGACGAAATCCGTAATCGTCACGTTGGTTTCCAACTCGAGAACAGCAATGTCGTAATCTAGTTTCACGTCTTCTGAAAGGTGAAAAATTGTACCGTTTGTTCTTCTCAAAAAAAAAGTTGATGACTTGTGCGTAAAAAAGAATACCTGTCCATTTTGGATGAACGTGAATCTTCGCCACTTTCATCTGTTGCTCCGTCCCTTCAGTCTTTGTGTTATCCCAGTCACCGGCCATGACGTCATAAAAGGTGGCATTCAGGTCGCTCCTGTAAGAGACAATCATCTTTTTGACTTACTTGGCACGCAGCCAAATGCTCATATTTCGTTTCAAACGAAAACTGGTGACTTTGGAGTTTAGAAAGTGTTATCGGGTAACAGTGACAAATCTAGTGCTCACAGTTAGTCAGATATTTGTGTGCTATTCATTTTACGATTACGAATATTTAACAATTACGAAAGCGTCAAACGAGTCACCCAATACACGCAGCAGCTGTCAGTACAAATCTGCGATCGAACAGAGTCCCTCCGCAGATGTGGCCCATCTTCTTCGTTTCGGAGTTCTTCCATCTGAGACTGACGATGGAGGTATAAAAACCTTCTGGTGCCTGAGATTATTCCATTCCGAATTACCGAGTTGTATGGCTTTTTTCAGCTAACAAGTGAAACTGCGAAACAATAGAGCCTTGCGCAAGTAAGAACTCACTAGTGATGTCAATCCAATATCCAATACATGGAGTCAATACCAATTAATTGGGTAATTGGTATTGGGATAACCAATTAATTGACTTTTATTCCTCATTTTCCGAGGGAGTGAGCGGCCGCCAAGTCAATTAATCGAGTATTGGAATTGGCCAGTCATCCCTAGAACTCACTAGAGTTCCGAATAATCAAACATTTCACCATTTCAACATTTCACGTGCTCTATTTCAGGTCAGACAGGTGAGAGAGTATGTGAAATGAAGAGACAGCGACCCGTATTGCAAGAAAGTGAGAACTCACCTCATAGCCACCTGCGATCCTCTTCACTCGCCGTCTCGGATGATATGCATCGTTGTTTCCAGAAGGATAAGTGGCTGAAACGGCGAAAACGCTATTGAAGAAAGACAAAATAAATAGAAAACAAACCATCGATAGTTCTGAGGGCTGATTGCTCCTGAGCAGATGGTGTCAGTAGACATGACGACAATGGCTGAAAAGAGTTAAGTGAACTGAAATGAAATGAACAAGGAATAGTTGTCTCACCGTACAATGGAGGAGTATTAGGAGAGGTAATAGCGATAGATACATGGCCTGGTCAGAACCCTTGAAAAAAATAATTTTAAATCGAGTGAGGAGAGTGCAGGAGTTTGAACAGATGAAGTGCGCAGAAATAAACGTTGTACCCGTTGAACCATCTAATCTAACCTTTGTCTAATCAGGCTAAGTCTTCACACGATGACATAATTGAGAAAAGTGCATCATTTTAGATGAGAGGAGTGTTGGAGGCGGGGCTGCGAATGCTCAAGAAAAGTGCCGAAAATAGAGTCATCACTCGTTAAACAAAACCCTGCCCTGACACTGAAGACTTCGAAAGCATCAAATGTCAGGGGTTGAGAGTCCTAGAGTTCGCACTGCATTTCTCCCCCATCCGTCTCTTCCTTGCTCTCTTAGTCACTTCAACAGTTGCTTGAGCTAAGAGGAACTCTTTTTCTGCTCGCAGGCAGCTCTGCTCCTTTCTTTCGACAACTGCGATTGATGTAAGGGGTGTATGATGCGTTTGAAATACTCAGCAAACTCAATGCTGATTTTTTTACCTATCGATTCCTAGGGAGGAAGGAAGAGGGGAGGAGACGAGGTAGATCACTAGCCTCTAAAATAAAGAAGCTTTCGACTAGGGCAAATTATGCATTTCTGTTCACTAAATAGGGCACGGTTGTAAGTCATTGCCGTATGAGTGAGCAATTGAGTTTCATATATCAAATTTAATCAATTTATTGATCATGGTTGCTAACTTGGGTTAGTCAACTCGCACTGTATGCGGAACTTTTCCCTCACTTTCAGGTGAGCGTATAAGACTTTCCCGATTCCACACGGTACTAGCTCGGATGAAAACCAACAATGTTTTTCACTGCCGCAGTATTATCTGATCGAAACACTCATGATAGAATAAATATTGTGTCTGCTCTCATCCAGTCAGTTCTCATCCAAACTACTCGTTTGTCAAGAACAAGCGGCGACAACAAACAAAAGAATGAGAAAAAGGTTTGTACTAGAAACAGCTCAGCGCTGGGATTTACGCTACAAAGACTTCTCGAAGCTTCAAATAGCATCAAGTTTCCGAGTCCTAGAGTACTCAGTACACCCCGCATTGCGCTTCCTTTGTTTCTCTCACTATTCCATGATCTCTCGCCTCTAGAGTTCTCTTATTGGAATCAATTCCGGAATTCCAATAGTTATTGGAATTCCAATAAGCGAAATTTCCATTCGAACACGTTGAATTGGCAAGAGCGGTCCTTTGTTCTTTCAAATTGAATTCCAATAATTATTGGAATTCCAATAAGAGATCACTTTCCAATAGCTCTCAATTCCAATAAGAGAACTCTACTCGCCTCACTTACCGACGAGAGAATGAGAGAGTCAGGTGCGTTTGATCTCACTTTAGCTTGCTTCCTCTCATCCCCTCAGTTGCTTGATCTATAGGGAACTCTTTTTCCAGCAACCCTTCAACTCTCGTCTTTCAACAACTTATGTGAAGTGTGAAGATGCTAGGGCGAGAAGACTCCGTGTAATGTGCCAAAGCTCCGGCAAATTATGAGGTACGGCACTGGAAGACCTTCTGGAAGACAAAAATGGAATATTTATTCAAGAACAGCTTCAATTTACAAAATATGATTCCTAGATGATCTCCCATTTATGAAATAACTCCTACAATCCACCGGGATGTTTCCCTTTCTTCACTGCTGTCTTCTTTCCGGAGACAATCTTTTCAATCCATTCGATATAATCCGCAACCTTGGCGTAAACTCCTGGAATTAGTTGACTTTGAGCATATTTTCACAACATTTCATGCACAGGTGATCGAAATTATGGAAAAAATAGCATAAAACATGCCTAGACTGTGGTCGGTGCCGCATGATCCCAAACTGTGCACTCCCGTTAGATAGGTGATGCCTGAAATGCATGTTCGCGTGATTTGAGCAAACTATTTCACCATCATTCTCCTGACACAGAAGTCCGCCTCCACTGTCACCCGAGCAGGCATCGATGCCTCCTTGCGGGTATCCAGCACAAATTGAGAATCTGAATTCACCAATGTATTTAAAAAATGAAGGAAACAATTTACTTACTGAAGCGATTCATATTGTTGCTTGTCATCAACTATTTCCAGGCACCGTGACATGTTATAAATTGGCAACTGAGCCGCGCGTAGACGACCCGGGTTGGCTTGAATTGTTTCATCAACAGTTATCAATGACTTTTCCTTAAAACAGATAAATCATTGAAACTGCACTCACAATCGAAACTCCTATCAAATTTAGTCGCTCCCCAGCCGAGAATTGTGCACATTCTACCATTAAAGTACGATAAATCGCTGAAAACTGAGTAATGCACCAAAATTTCTCAATAGCAAAACCCCAAAACAAGAGGCTAATAGGGAGAATATAGTACGAGTAAGGACAAATCTGTACTCCCATTGCACCTTTTGGGAAGATTGGCGATAGTGACAAACTCGCTGAGAGTTACGGATGTTTCTAGTTCAAGAATCAACATGTCATCAGATGTCAGCAGATTTCCTGTTGAAATTTGATTAAAAAGTAATGAATTTGTAAAGCTATCAGTACCTTGATATTTCGGATGAACATGAAATGTAGATATTTTTATTTGCTGTTCTGTTCCTTCTGTTTTCGTAATGTCCCAATCGCCAGCCACAATATCGTAGTGTGTTGGATCTGAGTCGAGTCTGGGAAACAGAGAATTAAAAATTGTTTTTATTATTTTTAAATGTTGTCTCACTTACTCGTCTAAACAATGCGCTGCGGTAAGCACAAACTTCGGGCTGATCAGCGTCCCGCCGCATCGATGGCGCATGCGTTTCGTTGAATTGTCACGAAATCGAATCTGAATCATGCTTGTGTAGAAGGCTTCTGGAGTCTGAAAAATGAAAAAAAATGGAAATAAATAGTAAATTGAATTGTTTCTTATTAAAACTCGCCTCATAGCCGCCAACGATTCTCTTGAATCGACGATTACTCGTTTGCAAGAGAGGGGCATCATCTTGGAAAGTATTACCGAAGCTTTTTGAGACCGTTTCTGAGAGAGGGTGAAATTAGGCTCCAATCAAATCAGTGCTTACTGTCAATGTTTGCGAATTTCGCTGAATTTGACGAATCATGAGCTTTTGCCATGATAACCTGTAAGCGTTTGAATGATGTGCAGAGGGGAATCTCGGCTTACTGTTATTTGGAAAAGAAGCAGAAGTGGAACGAATTGTAGGGCCCATGGCATTTCGAAAATACGAGAAAGATTCGCGCGAGTTGATACTGCCTGAAACACGACCGACGCTCGGCCTCTGACTCAATTTTCCGAGAGTTCATAGCATCTCTTGCTTTGATTGATGTTCTGAATTTCTCAATACTCTCTCGTTTCTCTGACTGATGATAGATAATGCAAAATGAAGAGACGAGAACATTGAATCATTGCTTTACACAATTTCGTCTTTTCCTTCTGCTCGCTCTCCTCTTCTTTGGAGTTTTTTTCGAACTTTTTCATCACGAAACTTGGCTGTCAGCTTTCGACAACTGAATCTCAAATAATGGGAATGTTAGGAAGGCAATCAATCTTTAACAAATTACTGTGCCAATGAATAGAGAAGTACTCAAACAATTGGACATGAAGCGAAATTGTATCATGCTCGCATACATCAGAGATTGGATACTTCTCAGTTTTAAGGGAATGCCACTATCGGATGCATTGAAGTTGCTCCCTTTTTCCTGCAACACTCGGAAATCGTTAAGAAGCATTCCAATGTGACGAACTGTTCAACAATTTATTTCTACCATAATCTCAATTAACAACAAATAAATAAATGAGCTCACAAGAGGTAACGAAAGAAGAGAATCAAAGATTAGTGATCTACACTGACAGGTCAGATAAACAAGAGTTGAAGATCGAAGCTGCGTGTCGATTTGTCATCTTGAGTAGATCAGCTAGCATCGTTGCTAATCACAACCTATGAGTGACCGCGTAACTATGAAATCGCAAGTATGGTTGATTTCTATCATCCCTGCAGTATGCCTTGCCCTCGTAGCAACGTCCTCGGTACATCCCTCGCACGAAACCTTGCTCACTGAAATAATATTCTGGTCACAATCAGTCGAATACTGCGTAATCTTCGGCATGATGGTTGATTAACATCTGTTTACTGAGTGTGGCCTGAGGATGAATGCGCGAAGGGTAAAGGTAAAGTTAAAGGTCATCCCGTTAATCAAGGCACTTGCGTCCTGCGGGAGATCACTGCTAGGCCAGTGATTATTAGGTCAATTCAGTCCGGAGGACGGAGACGGTGACCGGGAATCGAACCCAGGTAGAATGGAATGGGAGGGCGCGCGAAGGGTAGATGATCTTATTTGTCAAAATCAGTCGAAGCGGCGATGATGGACATCTTGATCACGACAATGCAGGAATAGCGGCTGCTATTTTTGACTATGTACCACTAGTTCAAAATACGCAGTAAATTAGGAACCTGCAGCACTCAATCCTCCTTAGATAGGGCAAGTCACAGGCGTCATCGCATTGCGGAACGTAAGTGCCTTCTGAAAGTGAAAATCCATAAAAGTCAGAAATACGCCTTTTCATGCTGCGCACTCTCTGACCAATTCAGTTGGCGAGAGAGTATGTGAAATTATGAGGATAGGGCAAGTCACATGCATCATCGCATTGCGGAACGTACGTTGCTTCTGAAAGTAAAAATCCATAAAATTACGCCTTTTCATGCTGCGCACTCTCTGACCAATTCAGTTGGCGAGAGAGTATGTGAAATTATGAGACGATGACCCGAATTTCGAACACTAATGTCAATGCAAGGGAAACTGAAATACCCACCAATCTGAATCAAGGCGATAGTGCAAAGGAGAAGGACCACTAGATACAGAGACATCTCCAGAGATGATGAAGGGTTTGACTGTTTGTTTCGGTAAGCACTCCACTTTTTATAGGCGTAATAACCGTTCGAGTTAGTAACTGCCTATTACGCATTTCAAATGGATCAGGATTCACTGGTTTCCTTGGGTTGACCATTTTGATTAGCAACGAGTATGATTCAGATCGAAAACGTTCCTTGACCTTCACCTGCCCATTCAATTTTCTAATTTGATTTTGATTTTAATTATTTTTCATAAAGCTAGCCGAACACTTGAATGTACAATGAGGTGGAGCGGTCATCACTGACTAGATTCCGAAATACGGGTAATTGTCTCTTCATTTCACACACTATCTCCCCACTCTGACCGGTAAGAGAGCACAGGGTATGAAGAGACAAATACCCTATTTCGAACTCTACCACTTACGCGTATGATTCGAGGGATACTTTTCCATGACCTTTCCCCTGTCCACTCTATTTTCAAGGGTGCGTTCACTATTTGCACCACAGAGTGAATAATCGCGATGAATAGGGGGAGCATTTCCCTCTCATCCCCTCTTTCTCTGCCCCCTCCTCAATCTCACAGTCTCTCACCGCCTCTTTCGCAATCCCTTTTCCGTCACTCCCTTGCAGGTGTGCTCTTTAGCGATTTCACCATCGCCCTCATATTCAGCAACCTTCAGCTTGTTTTGGTTATTAGCGTGGTGCACTCGATTGTCCAATCACGCGCAGTGACTTGTTCTGGCCTTTTTTTCAACATTCGTGCCCGTTTCCCGTTTTTTTCTCTACTCCCTTACAGGGGGTTTTCTATTTCGCCATCGCACACACTGACCAGTCATATTACTAAGCGTTTGCTATCTGTATGTTTTGATTTGCCTGGTTCCTATTTTCCGCTTTGCATGGATAGCCATTGGTAAGTCTACGGTCCTTTCCACTCTTGCGCCTTGACCAGTTCTGACGGTTTTTCAACGTTCGTGTCCTCACAAACTGGAACGAGTCCCATACTTTCTCTCCCATGCTATACTGCTTTCGATGAAAGCATCTCCCGAGTATATTTATTTTTACAGCGACCGGGTCTAAAACAGATGGTGAAGGACAGGTTAGCGGAAATTCAGGCGAGTTCTGAGAATTTTATTTTTTGTTGTTGTTAAAAACTCTTAAAAAAACTTTCAGCCTTCTCATTTTCTTGAACACTGATAATTGAGATGATTGTATCTATTTTTTTTAAATATGTGCTTCCGGGAATTGTCTCTTTATTTCCCATGCTCACATGCCGGTTGAGTAGCAGGAGAGTGTGTAATATAACGAGCGTAAAGCCCGAAAAGCACCTCCCCCCTAATCAATTTTGCACATTTAGTTCGAGGATAGAAACAGTCATGAGAAGGATAAAATGTTGAAGCGCAAAGACGGGAAGAATCAAGTAAGTTCTGACTCCGATTTGTTGTTTTTAAACTGTTTTCTCAGCTCTATGAAGAAATTGATCGCTTTAACGATGAGATGGTCTTATTAGAAGATGAAATGAAGGCGATCCGGGTACTCCATGGGAAACTGCTAAGTCTGCCGGCCGCACCGGGTATTGTAATTGATTAAATTGGTTTGATGCTTGAAAGTTTCTGAAAATATGAATTATTGCAGCCATGACGAAGGATATGAACAAGAAAACGGACGACGTTCGTAAGAAACTGAGAAAGTTAATGAAGGAACTGAAAGGTGTGTGATGTTACCAGAAGGAGATCTGCCATTTGAAATGATTGTTTCTAGCACGATAGATAATTGAATTATATCAGCACTAGACAAGAGTGTAGCAAGCGGAAAGCTATCGAGTCCGAATGGAAGCAGCAGAGGCGATTGGCTACAGGTATTTCAGCTGCTATATTAAAAGGAGTTCTGAACTAAATAATCTCCAATCCTTCGATAACCCAAAAAAGAAACTGATGTCAACAGGAAAATATAAATTAAAATGCTCATTTCAGATCAAAGCACTGGTTTTGTCGCTTTCGAATTTGATTGAAACGTTCAACGAGGATCAGAAAATTTATAATGAAAAGAACACGGCGAAGTTGAGAGGATATCTGCGAGTTTGTGAGTGAACTTTACCAATTAGTCACTAACAAAATGTATTCCTGTTACAGACTTTTCTTTATTTGAATAGGGCACATGGCTAAAATATTGAAATTTCATCACATTTCAGTAGACACAAATCTCTCCGAGGATGCATTTGAAGATGCGCTCAATGAAGGAACTCTTACAATCCAACTCAATCGGGTATTTCTGCAAATATTTTACATTTTTTGATAATTGTTAGTTTGCAGGGAATCCTCGGACTTGCAGAGAAGCAAGCATTGAACGAAGTGAAGCAGAGATCCGCAGACATTCAAGCTGTAGAGAAATCAATTCGGGATCTAGACGAGATGGTTGAAGACCTGCACATGCTCACCTTCTCACAGGTAAAAGTCCAGAAATTGATTGACTTTTGTAAATGGGAAACCCCAGTTATTGACTTGACGAAACCAATTTCAGGGCGGAATGGTTGATAACATTGCGATGCACGTCGAGAAATCCGTCGATTACGTCGAAAGCGCAAAGGGGGCCATCAAAGAGGCAAAGAAGTTGAAGAGAAAGGCTAGAAAGGTAAGTTCGTAGATGCTAGGCAAACATTAGGCGAAAAAATCGAAATTTCTTAAAAATAGGGTTGCTAAAAAGAAAAAAAAAGAGTAAAAATTGAACAAAACAATTGCAGATGAAGATCATCATCGTTATCGGCACAATCGTGCTTGCGGTCGTGGTAATTGCTGTTGTGGCAGCGATATTGTGATTCTTTCTTACTCCAACTACCATCTCCAGCCCTTTCACTTCTTCTGTTCTATGATCCATAATATGGCCATCTTTTTTCTGAAATGTACGTGATGCTTGTGATCGGTATCGTGGCGGATCTCTAGCCCATCATCGGTCAACCCCTCTATAATTCCGTTTTGGAAAAAACCAAGCATTTTTGTACATAGACACTCGTCAGCGTGATAATTTCCAAATTTATCTCGTGTTTCTCAACTGTGCATTTTTTTCAATCATCGGTTGTTGAAAGTTCATGCCCCTACCGTCATCCAATTCTCGATTGGAACACACGTTTGGTATGGTCAGACATAAATAAATATGTACGAATCATAATATTATTTGCGCATTTTTTATTGCGTTGTACTCAATAAACAAAGCCACCTCGACAAAAAGAGGATTGCGCAACAACACACGTTGGACAAGCGGAACTCCACTCTAGACTCATCTGACTCCAAAACGTTTACGAGCTGTCCTCTTGGGGGTGGAGAAGAGAGAGTATGCTTTCTTTCTCTCACTGGCTCTCGTGGGAAGAGTTGTGGCTGAAAAAACGCCAACAAATCGTATTTTTTGCTGTTCTGTCGTTATCTCTTGGATTTTTTGCCTATAGTTTTATTTTTTCAGGTTCCACTTATATATTTGCAGAATGGATACCATACAAGGCTACAAACTCCTTGCAAAGTTTGATTCCGTCAATATCTCAAATCCTGCTGTCTCAATTCCGGAAATTCTGTCATCTTTCGAAGCCTTGCCACCTGAGATAATACTCACCATCTTCGAATATGTACCAGAGGCTATTTGCGAACTCAGACTCGTAAGTACTTATCGTTTACGCCCATTTTTTAATCAAAATTTTTTAAGGAACACTGACCGTTTAGTCCTATTTCAGACCTCTCGAGCACTCCAATCACTCGTTGATGAATTTGTGCGTGCTCGTGCGACGATTCCACTCGTCCATCAGCTCACGATCCACGATCATTATGTGATACTATCAGATATGGATGTACGTCATGAAATTTAGCAAAAACAGTAGGAAACTAAAATCTTTCGTCGATTTCCACATCGCTTTGCTTATCAAACCGACCCAATGAGAGATACTTCAAAGTGGGTGGCAAGGACTTTTTTTAGCGAATATGTGAGGAAAACGAGCCGGGCACAATTCGAATCTGGCTGGACGTTCCTGTTCGTATGGCGCCGCTTTTCGAGCTTCGACTCAAGTGTCACGAAACTATTCGGATCAAAGAAATATGGCGAAGAGTGGATGAAGATCGTGGAGTGCACGGATACATAAATGTGAGTAGAGGTCGAAATACTGGAAATCCTCTCTTCATTTTTCACACAATCTTACCGGTCAGAGATACGAGAGAGCGTGTGAAATGAAGAGACGATTGCCGTTATTTCGAAACCTTGCCGATGGATTGCAACGTGCATGATTTAGTGATGGTCCTTCGTTTCAGGTCTATTGCCTGGACTTTGCCAGCCCATTCACAACCGATAGTTTCACGACCGAATGGGAGGCCTTGGCGGAAGCTATCGGAACGAAAATTGTAAAAGTAACTGTATCCAGTAGGGAGAAAATTGAGTTTGCTGCAATATGCGGCCTTCTCGCACAATTGCATGTCAAGAAGCTGGAACTTGACCTTAATAAACTATCCGAATCCGAAATGTATGTGAAAAATTCGATTTAAACAATGAATGTTGCGTTTCAGGAACTGTTTCCTAGAAACTGTCAAAGAACACAAAATCGAGAGTCTCTCACTCCGAGCGGCCGCAGTAACTGCTTCCTCCTTGCGTGAGTGATTACGAATTTATCTAGCTCCCCATTTGACTACTGTAGAGTAGGCTAGCATAATGAAGACATACCGAAGCTAAAAATAGATGCATTTCAGATGAATTTCTACTTGAACTGTCAACTCATCTGCGAGTGCTACACATTCGAGCAAATTATCCAGTCGATTTCAACTGGATTCCTCTTATTATCTCAATGTTTTCGAGAAAACTCGACATGTTGGACATTAATCAACTGCAGGGCGAGATATTATCTCGTGAGGACGCTGATCACCTTATTGCGGTCAGTTTTCATCTATAATTGCAAAAAAAAATCAAAAAAATCTTCGATTGCGCCCGTCCTAAAAAAAACAAGGTTGTCAAATACAATCAAGAGTTCGAAGTTCGTTTAATTTATGCCCCGGAATGTCGGTTTAATCTGTTTTCAATGTATAAGTTGAAATTAGAACAACACTTTTCAGCACTTGCCTCTCATCGGGAAGAAAGTGTGGTTTAAAGTCGACTTCGCCCTGAGCACTGTCGGACGCAGTAGCAAGCTCAATGGTCACGTCATTCGTGGTTGGCCTCTTTTTACATTCTTCAAGCCTCCTTCATTTAGCAATTCTATCTTGCCTATCATGTCACAAGCCTCTCCACAACCCAGGGTCGTTGTTCGAAAGTTGAAGTGTGGATGTAACATTTTCACGAATCGGATTCGTCTCCCCTGCCCCCCTCGATTCCCTCAGTTTTGTTTGTGTTGTGCGGCAGAAATGCGGGAATATTGGGGAGGTGTCATCATTAGAAAATGTATTCCAGAATCTCGACCGACTCCGACTCATCATCGGGGAAACGCCGAGGAACGCGCACTGACCATCATTCATAAATCACGACTGAAAGAAGAATCGCCTCGCGGGCCAACAGCTCACGCATCGTACTTATCGCCCTAGTATTTCAAGCATTGTGAATCAAAATTGGTAGATCTCGGTGGCCAGCTCAAGTGAATATTGCACAAAATCACTGCTAAGGAACTTCCAAAAAAATATATCTTATTAATCTCCGTAACCCTTCAAATGATGTGCTATTTCTCGTGAATTGTGATATCTGCCTGAAGTATTGTTTTCTTTTATGAAAAAATACCAAAATGATGTTAGCATTAAATAAAATATGTAAATTGAATCAAAAATTCGGATAATTCAATGTTTCTTTCGTCCACCACCTTTTCCCTACTCTGCTTTTGAAGGAGGTCGGAGAGTGGCGCACAAAAAGTTGACGCGACGGAAACTACATTCTATGCGCATTTTGCCACAAAACGTCTGAGAGCGTTTGATCTCTAGGGTGGAGGGAAATGTGTTTACTAGAGCTCATGTGAGAGGAGGAGTTTCGAAAAATGAGAGACTTGTTAAAAGGAAACTTCACTTGTTGTGGCACAGGAAGGAAATCAAATCGTGACACTCTTTGTTTCTCTGGAATAATATCCCCGCGTTCCTCCTTCCATTTTACCTTCACAGTGTTTCCCTCGTGATTCACCGCATAATATTTTAGAGATCTCCAATGAAGATCTCTGCCGTACTCGCTATCGCTCTCAGAGGCATCTTACTGCTATCTTCCGTCTTCCTTCTTGTTCAAAGCTACTTTTCCTTGGCCAACTTTCTCCAATATCGCACGGAAATTGACGTTCGCTTCAAGCAAGAAATCGGTATGCGTTTAAATAATTTTAAATGACATTTTGATGATATTTTTCTGCTTTTCAGCCCCTTTTCCCGCAGTGTCCGTATGTTTCGACTTGGAAGAGTACGCTCAGTTCACGGTAGGACAGATAAACTTGAAGATCGCCGGTGCTCTTTAAAATATAATTTTCACAGGAGAGCGATGTCACCTTCGATAAAGAGACAGCACCTGTTGATGTTAGCGATTTCGTACTATCTGGAACTTTCAATCGTGAATTAATCGCTATTCCAGCGTGAGTTTCAGAACAAACGCAAAAAATATAATGAGCTAAAAAAAGGTTAAACTAACTACACAAAAAATCTTTTTTTTTAATAAATCAAACTAAAATTGTTCTAAAGTGAGATTTTCAGAAACGCCCAAGACTTTCGAGAGTTCCTCGATGTCGACCATTATGGGCATTGCTTCAGCTACAATTGGAACATTTCGCGGGGGCTTCGGACGGCGAAGCCAGGTTTGCGACAATTGTTTTGTTATTTTGCCAGAAATCGGAAACACTGTTACAGACGTCCGGTGACAACGCTAGGTGTAATTTGATCCGCCATCGCTACATTTCATTATCGTATTTTAGGTCCGAAGTATGGTTTGCGCCTAATGCTCAAAACTAACGCCAGCGACTCCACAAAATCGGGTAGAATAAGGATCGTTGTTCACGAGCAGGTTCGTTGAGTCGCATTAAAAGTATTAGATTTGAAACAGAAAGTGAAATAATGGTTAATCAGGATGTGGTCGCTGTTCCTCATCAATCCGGTCTCACTGCGTCCCCAGGATATACAATTTCTGTTGGATACAAGCAGGTATTGTGGAGTATTATAACTTACCGATCATTCCGGAGGAGCCGACGAAATATTTGAGTTGGCATCACTATACAGGAGCCTCTCAAATATTTTGGAGCCGAAATGAGATTCAGAAGAAGAAATAATAGATCTGTTTTAGAAAGCGATTCGTCGATTGAGTGAACCATATGGCGTATGTAGAGAAAGCGATGTTGGATACCAATTCCAGTACTCACAGGAGGTATGGTGCTCTATTTCCTCCTACTGATAATTTGAAATTCCCAGCAATGCCGATCGGACTGCATCAACAACCTAATCTTCATTGCATGCGGTTGCGCATATCCGCCCAATCCACTGATCAAGCACAACCCTCATCAGTGTAATACAACAGAGCAACGTAATTTTTTATTAAGATCTTTAATTAATAAAGAACTAAGAGTGCGATCAGTTCGTTCGCGATCCTTGACAAATATTTCACGTATAATTTCAGGAAATTGCCTGGATCGTGAACTTCGTTCGCGCGAGAATGACCTCTCAATCTGCAATTGTGCTCCAGATTGCGAAGAGACTGTGTACGAGGTGAGAATCTATATTTCTGTGGCGGAAATAATGAATCTGTCAAATATTCAGACAACCTCGTCAACGTCTCCCCTGCCTTCAACTGTATCGGTCTGCCCAACTTCCAATGCAAAGTGCACTGAATATAACAGGTAGAGTTGATCTTTAGTTTTATCACCGGAATAAAACATGCGTAATTCAGTTCCAACGTTGCGATCATCGAAGTCTTTCCAACACAGAACCACTTCGAGATGCTGGTGGAGCGTCCAACTTGCCCGGTGAGGGATAAATCGTGAATATTCTGGGTGTACTTGCAAGGAAAGGGAGCGATTTCAATTCGCAATAATAAATAAATTGCATACTACTTAAACATTGCAGTTATCCCACCTCCTCTCCGACCTCGCTCGCAACGGAATCCTCTTACTTCTCATCGTGATCGTTGCTGTGCTGCTGCCAGGCCGAGTGAAGGCGAAGAATGAGTATGCCACCATTGAGAAGGCCCCTCTCACCACCTCTTGAACTCATCAAACCCAAAATCACCTAACGTTGGCTTCCGAATATTGATAAACTGTTGTTGACAGCCCTCCGTTCCATTTAGTATGCTTCGTTCTCTTTACTCTACTCCAATACACTACTTACTGCAACTACGCGTGGACAAATGTTGCCAACTGTTTCGCGTTGATCTTCGGCAAGAGAGGCCTGCGTCTCACTATGCCACATGCTCTCTAGATTCTTTGGCTTGCGAGGGATCACTCGGAGAATTGGAAACATTACGCGATGGACGCGTCTGAAGTAGTAGAGGCTGTTTGTTACTGCTTTGACCCAGCAGATGAGTAAGTTTATTCTCACGTGCTTTATCTGTCGGCCCAGCGTGAGTTAGCCCTCACAAACTATGAAGAGCCTGTTGCAAATAGTCATGGTGAGCAGCATCTTCTAATGCAATTTGTGTAGAACCGGGAAACAGGTAGAGTTCGAAATACGGGTAAACGTCTGTTCATTTCGCACACTCTCTCTCTCTCTCTCACCGGTCAGAGAGGAGAGAGAGTGTGCGAAATGAAGAGATCTCCCGTATTTCGAACAAAGTAACACGAGATTCGTGGAATGAGATCGTATTCCAGATGCTACTGATCATCGCCTGTCTCGTTCATGCGATGATGGCGCTGCTCCCATCAGACAATGACAATCATGGCTCATTTCCGCGAAGAAAATTGGTACATAATAGGGTTGCAGGTTCGGGTAATACCGACACTCTTTCGCGCCAGACGGTTGGAGATGAGAAATAGTGTGCAAAAGTGAGAGAGACAGCTAGGAAAGAGGGTCGGTAATCCCGACATTCGGGATTGCCGATACCGAACTTGCAACCCTACTACATAATGAACAAAATTAGAGAGCTGCGAAAATTGATGACGTTGATAACTGCAGACTATCCCTCAGAGAGTGGACAGATCTCGCTGGTACAATAGAAGTCCTCTTCATGGATGATGAAGTCATCAGGAATGATTGAAGATATTCGTTGAAGATATTGCAGGAAACTCTATCGCACATGTTTCCTCGCAGTTAACTCCTTCATAAAATCATTTTCACACATTACTTCTGGCTAGATGAAGAATCCTACTAGATCTATCATAGTTTGCCATTTCCTTCTCTCTACTCGTTCCTGCAATTAGGCGGAATGTTGCCAACTGTCACACTGAATAAACGTGATGATATTTGACCTGGCTCTCTTCGTTTTACATGCTCACTCGCATCTCTTACAGATGAGAGATCATGTTGAAAGTAATTGTTGTTCAATATTTCACATTTATTTTAATTTCTAATGCCCGGTAAGCTATACGGTACGATTCAATTGAATTACCATCGTTTATCGTGATGTTGTGAGAAAAGTTTGAAATACGGAAAATCGCCTCTTTTACATCACACGAACTCTCATTACTCTGACCGACCGGTGAGCACGTGAAATTGAGGAATGATTGCTCGTGTGTAGAACTCTAATTAGGAGCAAAACTGTAAAGAGATCAGTCGACCACTCAAGAGAGTGAAAGAGAGAGAGAGAGCAGCGTTCATGAGATATTGAGTAGAGTATGTGAAACATGGTTAGAGAAAAAGAAACAGTGAGGAAAGTTTCGCATGTATGCGTGTTTATAGACCAAGGTTACATAGATTGCAATCGCGGAGGTTCAAAAGAAACTGGAGAGAGCGCGAGTTAGTAAATCGCTCACTCATACGCTAGTTTCTCTGTTCCATTCTTTCCGATCCCTTTTTTCGCGAGTAAACCCCATAATGAAACCAAATTACTAAACAAAATTAACCAAATTACGCTCGACGTTCAGATTGATTCGATTTCCTTCATTCGGCAATTTGCACATAAATAAATACAATCAAGTTTTTAGTTGAGTTGAAATGACAATCTTCAACGGGAACGATCCCAAGTATCGCTCGTGTTGCAGCAGAATTCACGTGACTGTGGGTTTGATCACTAATTTGCCTCGTGCGCACCGGATCGCGAGAATACAAGCCTCGTGCGCACCGGATCGCGAGAATACAAGCCTCGTGCGCACCGGATCGCGAGAATACAAGCCTCGTGCGCACCGGATCGCGAGAATACAAGCCTCGTGCGCACCGGATCGCGAGAATACAAGCCTCGTGCGCACCGGATCGCGAGAATACAAGCCTCGTGCGCACCGGATCGCGAGAATACAAGCCTCGTGCGCACCGGATCGCGAGAATACAAGCCTCGTGCGCACCGGATCGCGAGAATACAAGCCTCGTGCGCACCGGATCGCGAGAATACAAGCCTCGTGCGCACCGGATCGCGAGAATACAAGCCTCGTGCGCACCGGATCGCGAGAATACAAGCCTCGTGCGCACCGGATCGCGAGAATACAAGCCTCGTGCGCACCGGATCGCGAGAATACAAGCCTCGTGCGCACCGGATCGCGAGAATACAAGCCTCGTGCGCACCGGATCGCGAGAATACAAGCCTCGTGCGCACCGGATCGCGAGAATTGCAAGAAAAATGTTGCGTTCATGTCACATCAACAGGGTAAGGGATCTCGAAATACTTCTTTGTAACTTCTTTTCTCATATAAGAATGGAAATGAATCAAGTTAGATCACGTCACATCACCATTAATTGTAGATCCTTGCTCGAATCTTGGTTATGATCGTTCTTATCTTATCTTCACTCTTATTCGTCGTCACTAGCGCGTTGTTCGAAAGGGAGTTTCATCGTTACAAGAAAAAGTCTATGCCCCACAACGTACGTTTTTATTTTGCAAATTTAGAAATCTTAGTGCAATAATATTATTAATAAAATTATATTTTTATTGCAATAATATTTTTGCATCGAATTCATTCTCACCTCTGAAGTGAAACATATTCCGTAAAATAATGAAAGATCCCAAGTCAGTCCTGAAAGATAAACTTGCTCGCTACAGATCCTTTACATCTTCGGAGCCGGTGTTCCACTAGCGCTAATTGGCGCAATCACAGTTTTCAAGGATGCCCGAGTGCCGCTCATTGCCTACACAGTAGTCAACGTAAGTTTAAACAACACGGGATCATACTCAATGTTCATTTTAGATCATCTACGCAGCACTTTCGATGGCGTATTTTCTGGTAATTTCGTTATTTGCTATCAAAAATTATTAAAATATGTTTCAGGTGCTTACTTGGCAACCGTCGGGAGACGGAAGTGAGCTGTTAGAAAATTTAGAATTGAAAAAAATGGCACTCGGTTGATATTGAATATATTTGCAGACTTGGCAGCAATGGTAATCGTTGGTCTGATCGTCTTCGTAGCATGCATCATTATTGCAATTATTCAAATAACTGCGACATTGGTAAGTAGTAAGTAGACTTCTCAATACGGACCGTCATTATAAGAGTGCCGTATTCGTCTCTTCATTCCTCGCACTCTCTCACCGGTCGGAGTGGCGAGAGAGCACTCGGAATGAAGAGACGGATTCTTCACCCTGACAGCCCAAATCGGTATCTCTTCACTTCACACACTCTCTCGGCCGGTAGATTAGCGAAAGACTATGTGAAATGAAGAGACGGTGAACCGTATTGCGCAATCTAGTAAGCAGATGTTGAGCATTACCAAGACGTAAATATCAGACCTACGTCAAACTGGAAACGTTCATCAAGGATCGTAATGCGGTTTCGATGGTCCCCGCGAGCGCGTCTGCTGGATTTTAGAGCTATGAATCGACGATTTGCTGATTTTAGTAGACAGTTTCACGTTGCACGTATTGCCTGATAAAATCGACTTCAATAGTGAGATTGACAATGATGTTGGGTCCAGGTATTTGTGAAAATTAAGATTCGAAAGTATCAAATAACGCAAATATGAATGAAAATTTACAAATGCTGATTGAGAGAACATCTTATACGCAAGTGAGGGAAAGTTCCGCATACAATTGCATTCATTGAGTGTTGTCTACTCACATTAGTAACCATGAGCAATAGATGAAATAAAATTGGTGGATGAAATTCAATTGCTCACTCATTCGGTGATGATTGTCCTATTTAGTGAGCGAAATTGCATGCCTTCTCGACCAATTTTCACCTTGTTTTTTTATTGTTTGGTCAGTTTTATAGTTAATTTCCACAGGAATCATGCCCCTGTTCAACGGTAACGACCCCAAGTACCGCTCGTGCTGCTGCGGAATTCATGTAACGGTGCGTATCAATAATTTGAACTAATGCCTTATACGTCTCACCTACCGCATATTTGCGATATAGGCGAAGGGTGAGGAGAAGAATGCAGATTTCGAAAATAATGCATTCCTTGTGTAGATTCTCGCTCGAATCTGGGCTGTGATCGGTCTGGTCGGCTCTTCGCTCGTCTTCCTCTTCCTTGTCGCTATTTTTGACAATGAATCCCGACGGGCGCACCGGCTTTCCGATTACGTAAGACTTTTTGCTACTTATTAATGATTTCTCATCTTTCGCATAGATACACTTTCCATGAGTAAAATACTGTAGCTAACCGACTAGTACATGGAACGGTCATATGCGGCAGTGACCCCCTGAAGGTGATCCCTATGAAATATCTTGTTACAGGTCCTCTACGTCTTCGGCGCCGGTGTTCTTCTCGCGCTCTTTGGCGTTTTTGCAGTTTGCAAACAGGCCCGAATCCATGTCATTATCTATGCAGTAGCTAACGTTAGTTCAACGCTATCGGCGGCTTTGTCTGATGTTTTCGAGCTGCTAAGCGTGCCATAACTTTAGCAAACTAGTAATCGCGCTCAATTCAGGTTCTCTATGTCGCGCTGTCGATTTCATATTTTCTGGTAATTTGGCTTTTTTGTGATTTAAATATAATTATGATTTTGCAGGTTATAGCATGCATAACCCAGGGTGCTGCAAGTAAGTAGCATAATATATAACAGCCCAGCCATTAGCCTTAGCCAAGCGTAATATCCTATTCATTCAATTTAAAAACTTGCAGATTATCCAATTGTTATTCTGATCTTTCTCGCCGTATGCAGCATCATAGCGATTGTTCAAATAACAGCAACGATTGTGAGAAACCTGATATTTAACACTTCGAAATCGAGTTTTCAGACCTACGTCAAACTCGCCAAATTCATTAAGGATCGCTATGATGCGGATATTGTCTCATTGTCATTGCATTAGTCTACTGAATTTGCACTCCGTGGAAAGATGTGCTAATTTCCCTTCAAATGTATTTGTGTTCGTTTAATGTAATCTTTACTTATTCCCTCATTCGAATAAAAAAGATTCAATAAATATTTGCCGATTTGTGTCTTCGCTACTTCATAAAAGTCATAATTGCAATACAGATTCCACAAAAACTCGAAATTAATACATCTATTTGTCACTAGCGAGAAAAGAGCCAAGTGCATTGGGCTACTTGTCTGTTAAAAGTTTATAAAAACATTCTTTCATTTGGTGCACTAGCCATGTTTGCTGATCTATGGTTAGTCACTATCCTTTCGTTTTCCCTTTCCCTATCGTCCGATCAGTGAATTGAGTACACCACCACCCATATTCACCAAATAGACACCCTTGTTTACTTACTGCTTAGCAATTACGATCTTTAGGAATAAAGTTTCTGCATTCAATTCAGTGTCATGTTCGGACGCATTGTTATGTTCACTCGACACACAATTTCTCATAAGTTAGTGTTTTTTCCGAATAAATAATTCAAATTTTTGGATGTTTTAAAAAAATTTAAGGATCAACAATCTTCGATGGTGGATTCGACAACTGAAATCCGATAAGAATACAGTATGACTTTCTCATATTTTCAGGTAGCAATAAATAGTATTTAGAGCATTCTCGATTTACCGGACGAATTAATAGAGCAAATATTATCACACCTCAACTTTTCTGATCGAAGCAGAGCGAGAGTGAATCGTCGCCTTTCCAGGATAGAAAGAAATATGAAGATATTGAACAAGGAGGAGGCAGATCCTTGGAATAGAATCGAAATCTGGGTAATTTTCTCTTTAATATTTTCGATCTAATTTTCGATCTAAAGATAATTCGCAGGAGTCGGACAAACTTACAAAGCTGTACATTCCTGGAAGAGGAATCAAGATGTCTCCCGATTCAATTCTCAGGCTTGCAAACAATGTGAAGATCGTAGAACTATATGTTAAAGTGAGTTTAAAACGATACATATTGACAATTTGTAAAAAAAATAGAATATGTGCTCTTTTTTACCTATATTTCATACAAAATATTTTTCGTATTCAATTTCATTTCCAGCTCGCCGTACAAAGCAAAAAACAACAGGATCTTGTTTCAATCTTACCCTTATTATCGGCAAAATCATTAACCTTAACCCAGGTATGATAAATATTTGAAGAGTACAAAATTGAACATCATATTATAGGAAGAAGGATGCCATAAGCTGAGCTTTTCACTTCTCTCTGGTTTATTATCCTCCTATGAGCGCATTTATGTCAGTGACCCGTACAATTCCATAACGGCAGATGAACTGATTACGCTTAAAGAGGTACCTTTGTTAAATTAGCACAAACATCGAAAACGTTCAGATTATACGAAAAAGTGACGAGTATTTGCATCTGAAAATTTGCATCAGCGAGAAAATCGCATACGAATTAGTATTCAATAAAGACGACTTCTTCGAAGTGGGAGGTGGAATCGGCAAATTTTATTTCGGAAAGGAAAGCGATGATGAATGGGTGATATTTTAAATCATATTTAGATTTTATATTAATTAATTCATCATTTTTCAGACGCGTCGAAAATTCAAAACTGTTCATCGCTTCCTCAAACGGGAAGACACCCACAAAGACGTAGGGGACTTTAAGACCATATTGGACTGCAATTATGGTAAGTCATCACAATGACAGTCATTCATTCAGTAGAAGAATCTCGGAAATAATTGGTTAATACTGCTTTCAGGAAGATATCGAATAAGTTTCTATTACGACAAGGACGCAGTTAATGCTATTTTCTTTTGAAGAAAACATGCAAATATTGAATGTCGGTTGTATTCACACAAATACAATAATTCGTTACTCTGATAAAGTGTTCAAACGCGATGACACGCAGCATTGGATGATTTTATTCAAATTACACAACCATATTTACAAGGTGATTTGCAACAATTATCGACTGATGTTGTTATCTTCGACAGCTCATGCAATTATGGAGTTGTAATCCAGAATGGCCTGAACGGATGAATTCACATTTGACAAAGTTATCCCGATAAGCTCACCATGCTGGAAAAGTCCATTATGAGTCATTGGTCCGATGGAAAAGTGATGATTGAATTGATGCTGAAGATTATGATGAATATTCCAAAGAGCTTGCTCTTCCTCACTCGATTCACTGCTACTATCAGCTTGTAAGAAGTATCAGTAAGAAACGCAACAATGAAGAGAAGAGTGAAGATGTTGATAAGATGCATTGGGAAGAGAAAACTGTTATTGAATGGAAGTGAAGCCCAAACCACCTTAAATAGCGGCGAATGTAGCATTATCACGCGACAGCTTCCAATGGTTAGCAGCATTAAATCTATCTTTAGCCTTTCCTTTCTCTCATGCTTATTTGTCTGACTAATTCGCATGAGAACTGATATTCACTGACTCACCACAGGTTTGAGCGCTAGGGGTTCATGGTTAGTAATCACACGGTAATGCTGAGGGTGGGAATACCGGCGAACTCAACACTTGCTTCCTCTACTTGCCTTGAACTTGCCTTCCTGAACTCCTGCCTTGAATGTTGCCCCAGGATTCAAGGTAAATACGTTTTTTTCTTCATTTTCATACCCAGGAATCGATTTCAAGGGGATTTAACATTAGTAATTACTCATTACTATGTACTGTTTTAGATTGAGCAATTCAGCAATTACTGCTATTTTAGGTTGATTAGTAATGCTTGCTAATGCTGCGACTGAGATGAAATGCGATCGCATTTCAGTTCTTGCATTTCTGTGATCTTATATTTTATCTGTAACTCCAGCTATTTCCAAAAAGAATGGCCCAACGGACTCGTGTATCCTTTTTTCATAAGTATTCTGTTCGTGAGAGGGTCGGTGTAGAGGAATGAGAAATGAGGAAGAGGCAAATAATATAGCACCGATAACACATAACTCTTTCTCATTTTAAAAAAATATAAATTTACAAAACGAGTGAAATATACCATAAATCCCACCAAAACGACTGTTTCGTCTACTCTAAAGTAGAGTTTGAAAGGTAACAAAACAACTAGTCGTTTAGTATGGAAATTATCCATCGCTCTCCTCATTTCGCGCTGTCTCTCGTGAAGAATGCGGTTCATTTCCCTATTAAACGACTAGTTGTTTCGTTACGATTGAAAGCCTACTCTAAAGTCATCCACTCACCGAAACCTATGCATAATGCTCGAAGAAAAGTAGGGGAAAACAGCAAAAAAACGGCTGTTTCGGCCACTATAGGTGATTCAACTGACTTTTGAAAAATACTAAAAATATGGCTCCTGTGCAGAACATTGTCCAAACCCTCTCCCCCATGATTCATTTCACCCCTCTCTCTCGGGGTAAAATGAGCTCTCCCCTCATTAGAATACGTCCGCAGCGACGAACAAAGAAAACCATCCAGTCTGGCAGGCTGTGTGTTAGAAATGGAGAGACGGCAGCCCATTTCGAGCTCTACTTTCAAAAAAGATGCAAATCGTCATTTCAATTCTCTTCCTATGATGTCTCGTTGTTTGCCGATGTCACTGGCGTAAGCTGATGACTGATGATTTGATGTTAACGCTTTTGTTTTGCATTACTAATCGTGACTGTACGCTTCCAACTAGGATTCGTCATTGAATGAGACAAGTCCGTTAAATGTCCCGTTCGTCCTCAAACAGTGGTTGCTTGTTGCTAACTCTGCCAACTTTGTTGCTTCGTTTATCTGTATGTACGTCTTTGTAATTTGCTTCAGGTTCAATCGACATTTAATGTGGCTGGCACTGGTGATGATAACATATTTTCCTTGGAAAACCGCCGCCTGGTATTACACATGCGATTCACTCAAAGCCGAAGTGAGTTTTCCTTGAAACTGAAAGGGTGAATGGCGCGAATTCTGGTTGTAGCTCATGGGGTCACCAAACTCAGTAACCGTACAGCCGGGCAATTACTTGTGCGTCGTACTGCAGCAAGAGGTAGGCTATATTCTAATCAAAAACAAATATTTTAATTTATTTCAGTTCACAAATTGGAAGGTGCTGGAGCAAATCTACGCGGAAGATCATACGTATATGTGGAATGCCACGCTGAACGCCACCCAGCCTCCTACTACATGGTCGTTTATATCCATTAGTCGGCATTTCGACAACTGCGTCTCGCGCTTTGGTTACAATTGGCACATAAGAGCGGATGCTCCTTCCGATATCGACTGCAGTCAGCAATTCACGTACTTTCTCGCCGATTATTTGCCAAAGATCTCCACGCCGAAAACTGAGGTACGAAAAGAGGCTACTTGTTCGAGTTGAAGATGATTAAGAGAAACTTCATACATTCTTCTGACCATCCGTTCGACCTTTCTTCAGTACTGTCCATGAGCAGACCATTTTAGACAAGAGAGCGGCAAATGCGTGCAGAGAGCGTCGTGTTTCATTCGCCGACGAGTGGAATGATGCTGACCCACCATGGCTGCGAGGGATCCGGCAACATATCAATCTTTCGAGATTATGAATATGGTTGGAATTCGGCGGAAACCCTGAGCAAAATTATTTCGTGGCCGTACGTTTTAACTAATTACGCAGCACTAAGCGATTCAAGGCAAAAGCATAAGTTTAGATGTGATTCTCTGCCAAGATGGGTTCTCTCATTCGACAGCATTTTCACTGTTCACGCTGACAGCGACGCGAAAGTTACCTTCTTGGTCAACACAATCACCAATCAAATCAGTACGAATTAATATACTTGATGAAATATCTATCAAAAAATTTCACTCTATATGTAAAATGTTTGTTGTTGTTAACTTTTTATCTTCTGTTCAGTTCAGTTTATTATTTCACCACCTGAATGATGACAGTGTTTCTTCTACCTACTTCTCAGATGTGGATGCGGAACCGGACGATCGTATCGCGATTGTCTCCTCCGCTCGCCATAACGCGTTGCGAAATCGGATTGGGGACACTTATGGCGTACACGTGAATATTGCTGACTATCGGTAACTCTGGGCGAATTTTTTTTTCAGTCATCATGTCTTTTAGGGAAATTAGAGATGTTCAAGTGGATATGGAGCTTTCATGCGATATTGCGAATGCGAATAGCCAAATTCAACTTCGAAAGAACAGCAAAGACGAAATGATATCGTTAGGATTTTTCAAATGTTTTGTATACAAGATTGTAAAAACATATTAGGGAGTTTGGCGTTAATTATACATATATTTAAGATATCTCAACGGAAGCCACACCGAGTCGTTCGAAGCCAATTACTTCGAGGTTAAAACAAAAAAATAACAAAAAGTAAATAATATCATTGCAGGTTCTGTATAAACCCGACCAAACCAATGGTTCCGAAAGCATGTACAAAGACAATGTTATTGTCGATATAATTATCGGCGAAAATCTTTCGGCAAAACAAGGTGGAGTGTCTTGAATTTTCCAAACAAGAATAGAAATTCCAGGGTCCTCTAACACATGCTCAGTCACAACCCCAACAATGGTGTCCTACTCTATTTATTCCGAAGTAGGTTCAACGTTGATACTGATAAATATAGAGTTACAGATAAATATCTTAGAAATTGTGCACATTCAATAATCCTCATGCAGCACAGTAAAAACAATTCAAAATAGTACGAATATTCAGCTATTACCCTACATCGTGGGCGGTGTCTTTGCCACACTAATCAATATGTGTGTCTTCGCATTCAGTTGCATTCGAATATTACGGGAGAAGGTTTGAATTAAACTTACAACGATTTATCAAAATAAAGATATAGAAACTCCGCGGGCTTCGCGCTAAACCTCTCCCGGATCTACCGAACGAGTATCGCTATCAACAATGCGCTACATCAATCACGACAGTGGATTATTGAACGATTTTTTTTGGAAAGTAATACAAAATATGAAAGAGGGGGATATAAAACAGTAACATTGTTAGAATAATAAGTAATTGAAAATAAATTCCCATTATTTAAAAAGTTCTGTGTATCTTCGAGGCTGCGTGATTCGCTTAATAATCAAGAGCAACCTTAGTATTACTTCTACTTTTGTTCTGATTACTAATCACATTGACTTTTTCGTCGTGCAAAGTAGTTAAAAGCGGTTCAGCAGATCGCTTTTAACGACAATGTCCGCATCCCTCTCCCTATACCTTCTCGCCGCTGCTATCCTTGCAGCTAGTGCTGCGAGCGATGTCAGTCAAAAGAACCTCTTACAGAAAGTATCAGTGACAGCAGTGATTATGGAGTCGTGGTGGGTGAGTCGCTGCTCAATTTCTTCTCCTCATTTTCCACTAACAAAATGAATTACATTTAAGAACGGTGACAAGCCGTTGAACAAGTACGAAATTCGCATCGACAACAACTCGGATGCGACCATCTGCCGACTGGTTGTAAAGCTCATCAGAAACTCTTCCGTGGGAGGAGTAGGTTCACAAATTATAAAATCATTCAAAACAGTTGCAATTTACTTCAGAATCTCTTCTAAAAAAATTTCTTCGTTGTCTACATTGATTCATTTCAGTATGTCGACCGCTATTGGCACCTTGAGCCATATTTTGGTTCCTACCGTACTCCTCAGTGGCTCTTGATTGCACCCGGCACGTCAACAACAAAACCTGGTTCGATTTCCTTTCCAAAAACACTTTAATAATGAAATTTAAATAAACTTGGGAACGGCAGAAGGGTCCATTCAAAAAAATTTGCCTTGAATTCATCAAGTTTTTTTTTCAGGTTTCGTTGCGGTCGGCTTGCTTCGTCTAGAAGTTGTCAAAGTGAGGAAATGCTAGTGGATTGAAGCAATCAAGACGAGTGAGAGAGATTGTGTATCATCTCTCTCACTGACATAAAAGACATAAATATATAATTTTCGATACGTTTCCTTTGATAAACTGTGCAAATTTGGGATCAAATCGACAACAATTTTGTCATCCAGCAGCCCACAGAAATGAGGGGATCGAGGGGGTGAGGGAATATGGTTGTACAAAAAGCAACGAAATTTATCAGGGATTTCTAACCCAAATCCAAACGGAATATGAAAAACTTCAAATTATGTACAAAGTATATTTTTTACCAAAATCACTTCCTGCCTTGATTATTAAGAGGCCGTTTGCGTAAGAATCGAACAAGGGCTGGCACAGCTCAAAAATATCAATCCTCTGAAAATTTGTGATTTAGGGTTCTTGAGGGTGCTGATGACGATGTGCACTTTCATTTTTCATATTGGGCCCTCGTTGGCTCCAGACGACGTCACGTTGAAACCAGTTTTTTTCGCTCTTCTGCGTTCAAAAAAATTCCAATTTTAGTCGAGTATAGTAGTTTGGCTAAAATGTCATGCCGAATACGCCTGTATATTTCAATTTTCATGAATACCAATATTTATTGAGAAAATGGATTTCTTCGTAGAGTGGAAAGTGTTCAGCGAGACTAGGCTAGATCGGACCGGAATTTTGACTAAAATGTCATGCCGAATACACCTGTATATTTCAATTTTCATGAATACCACTATTTATTGAGAAAATGGATTTCTTCGTAGAGTGGAAAGTGTTCAGCGAGACTTGGCTAGATCGGACCGGAATTTATTAAGGATTCCAAAAATGTTTTTCTCTTATTTTTTTGCATGCCTGAAAGGTTTTATGATTTATATAGTGTAGCGTCTTGTAAGTAATTTGAGACATTTTTCCAGCTGTTTCCAGCCTGTGATCTACCCCGATCGGAGGTTGTAAACAGGTCGAGTCTCACCGTCCAATCGATCCCTTCCCATCCTCCAATGACCTGTTCCGCTGGCGAGAGATCAGGGGAAAGGAAGAGAGTGCAGATGGTTAGGGAGGATGGGAAGGGATCGATCGGACGGTGAGACTCGACTTGTTTACAACCTCCGATCGGGGTAGATCACAGGCTGGAAACAGCTGGAAAGGTGACTCAAATTACTTACAAGACGCTGCACTATATAAATCATAAAACCTTTCAGGTATGCAAGAAAAATAAGAGAAAAACATTTTTGGAATCCTTAGTGAATTCCGGTCCGATCTAGCCTAGTCTCGCTGAACACTTTCCACTCTACGAAGAAATCCATTTTCTCAATAAATATTGGTATTCATGAAAATTAAAATATAGAGGTGTATTCGGCATGACATTTTAGCCAATCTACCATACTCGACTAAAATTGGAATTTTTTTGAACGCAGAAAAGCGAAAAAAAACTGGTTTCAACGTGACGTCGTCTGGAGCCAATGAGGGCCCAACATGAAAAATGAAAGTGCCCATCGTCATCAGCACCCTCAAGAACCCCTAATCGCAAATTTTCAGAGAATTGATATTTTTGAGCTGTGCCAAACCCGTCCAGAGTTGTCCGATTCTTTCGCAAACGCCCTCTTAATCAATACACCATGTTCCAGTAGAGGATTGCTGTGAAGGGTCTGTAAATATTCAGTTTGAGTTACAGAACTAGTTAGATAGGAAACTGCAAACCGGGAGTAAGGGCTTCTTTCACTTCTCCGACTTCTTGTGCTTCTAAATTGATTTTATTTTATGCAACTTATTTTACATTTACAACAAAAATTAAATAAATCTCACCATTCTACAAAGGCAGAGAACAGCTATAAACACACGAAGACAAATAAGAATGAATATGAAAATGCACGTGTCATCGTTTTCGGAATGGACTGGTCAGGCAACAATTCTATTGAATGAGCAAGCACCAATTCTTACTGCAGATGGACCATATATTTGCTGAAAGTGTGAACATTTACTAACTTGCTAAAAAACGTTTAAAAAATTGCGAAGTTTGACCTTGTCCGTTCCGATTAGGAATTGTTCGACGGATCTTTGCATTGCGAAATGGATAGTGAAATGGATAGTGGAATATAGTGGCTTGCATCCATGTTGTAAAAGTATTAAAATATTTTTTATAGTTGCCCTGGTTTGTCCGTATATCAAAAACCATACGTTCCCAAAAGAGGGCGATGCGTTTGAATTTCCCCAAATTTCCGAACGTTGCATGAGAGAAATATAGCGATGTAACAAGGAGGAGCGCGTCAAATGATACGATCATGCTTACTACGTTTTACTAATCACTCATTTGTCATGCAGCAAAAAGTGACGATGAAGATTCCAAATCATTAGTAAGCATCGTGATATAAAAGTCAACCAAGTGGTTTCTTTCTTGGCGTTTGTTTGACATTTGCAGGATTTTTCATTTATTTGTTTTGCCAAACTCTATGTGCGCTCTCCATTAGATACGGTCTTTTCTCGAGATCTCGAGACCTCGAAAAGTATTCTCTTCAGCAATGAACACTCGACTGGTTGTTGTCCTTCTCCTCCTCTCATGCCTCGCCCTCTCCTTGCTAGCTGCCCCTATGGACTCGTCGAGACATGGAATTCATCGTGTGAGAAGGGAGAAGCGATGCGGATATGGTTAGTGACGAACAATAAACAAGATCTAATCTAAGAGATGGCTTTACCGGTGGGTCAAACCAGCGTTCTCTCACGACTGAAAAATCGCTTGGGTGGATACACACACACTTAATGAAAATACCGTTGATGCAAGAATGATGAATACTAATCCCAGGCGATGTGATGTCTACATCGAGAAGGCAGTGCAACAGCATCTGCGCTATCCCATGCTGTAGAACAACGGTAATTACTATTTATTGTACATTTTAATTATAAAAAAGGAAATATTTTACGGAGAAAGTTTGTTCATTTATCGATAACTGCAGGTGGATCTCCGAGGCGAAGCGATCCCCGTGTTTTCGTGCGAGAAACTAAAGTCGGGACCGCAAATTATAGATGGCAATTCTTTCTAATATCCCCAAGTTCTCATTGTCGATAACTTGTCATGATTTTCCTTGTGTCACCATATTGTAAGCTTCTTATGCATCTTATAGCATCTTATCTTATATTGTTTTAAACTTACACAATGACTCACAATTCTACCGTGATCTAACTCAACTTCAGTCGCAATGATAAAATTTGTTTAAATGACATGTTATTGTGAAATGCATAATTTGTAAAAAAAGAAAACACTATCTGGAAAGAAACTGTTGTTTTCCCAAGATTAGATTACACTAATTCGGGGGGGGGGAGCCTCGTGACTATTTCAAAGTAATGAATGCATGAGCTCAATTATTTTCTCCATTGATTATTTTCGATAAGTAGGTCGTTTGAATAGTAGGATATACGGGTCCATACAACAAGGAAATAAATTGTATTTGCAAATTGTAGTGTATTGTAAATTCAGCTGAATCGCTTCCTCTACGACATTGCTCGCAACGGAATCCTTCTCGTGCTCGTTGCAATCCTAATTCCGGCAAGAAAGAAGATGAAGAAGATACTCGAGGAGAGAATCGCACTGATCAATGTCTAACGGCTGTTGACATTGAATAAATTATATTGGTTGGCCGTTGATTCAGTTTTTGCTGTGCATGTTAATATTGTTTTTTTTTTTCAACGATACAAACAATACGGCTTCAAACAAGCAAATTTGAATGATCGTTAAGAGTTGTAGCGAATGGTATAATGAAGTTTCTCCTTTTGTTCACACAAGGCCATCTTCTTGCGTTTCCTTTGATTGTTTGCCGTCCTTTTTTCTCTTGATACAAATTCGTTAGAAAAGATTATGCCCAAACGAGTATACATCGATCTTTGGCTAAATGCGCCAATTATCTTGATGACTAAGCACTATGACTAATCGCTCACTATATGTAGCATAATGAAAGGAGAGTCGTTCAGAGATTTTCGCAGATCTTCTTCTTCTCAATTTCCCCACTAGCTTGTCTAACATTCGCGCCAAAAAATCACTCCTGTTTTATCGTTGAAAGAATAGTTTATCACGCCTCTCACCTAAGATTCGATCTGAATCTGTCAGCGAGTGAAATTTCGAAGTTGATATTTCGACTGATTTGGGCACTACCAGACCGCTCATGGTTCCCCAAGAACGGAATAGTGCCAAATATCATTTCCGGCTGAGCTGCAGCACCGGTCGGCTGCAGCATCCCAACTTCAAGGCATTTTTTCAGCCCTTCAATGAAGTCCCAGAAAATACTTTTGTGAAGGAGGTAGGGCTATTTTTAGATGCTCTATCGACCTACGTCGGCCGTTTATCGATAACTGATCAATGAACGCTGCTATATGCGTTGAGCTATATTTACTAAACCGCTCGAAAAACTATATTTTTTCCGACGTAGGATTCTAGCCCATGTCGTGAGGAATCGAATGATGGGTCTGTGCTCTCCCATATCGAGCCCGTGTGAAACTTTCACCCGAAAAACCATCGCTCCAACTTTTGAAATTTATTTTCAATAGTCATTTTCCGCTTCATTCTTCAATTTCGAGTGAAATGAACCTGCGCTCGATGAAACTTATCATAAAATGAAACGACGCCGCGCTATTTTTCGCGAAAATGTGAAATGAGGCGGAAAATGGCTGTTGAAAATAAAGTTCAAAAGTTGGAGCGATGGTTTTTGGGGTGAAAGTTCCACACGGGCTCGATATGGGAGAGCACAGACCCATCATTCGATTCCTCACGACATGGGCTAGAATCCTACGTCGGAAAAAATATAGTTTTTCGAGCGGTTTAGTCAATATAGCTCAACGCGTATAGCAGCGTTCATTGATCAGTTATCGACAAACGGCCGACGTAGGTCGATAGAGAATCTAAAAATAGCCCTACCTCCTTCACAAAAGTATTTTCTGGGACTTCATTGAAGGGCTGAAAAAATGCCTTGAAGTTGGGATGCTGCAGCCGACCGGTGCTGCAGCTCAGCCGGAAATGATATTTGGCACTATTCCGTTCTTGGGGAACCATGAGGGGTCTGGTAGGGCCCAAATCAGTCGAAATTTCAACTTCGAAATTTCGCTCGCTGACAAAATCCTGTATTCTGAGTCGATTCTTAGGTGAGAGGCGTGTTATGCAATTCTCTGCAACTTTAGATGTCTGCTTTCCTCATTAATGAGAAAAATGAGGAAGTAACGACTCCTCTGATGAAACCATCTTTAATGGAAAATGAACAACCTCCGACCTTGAATGTACGTTCATTAGCAGTTAAAACACTAAATTCATTTGCTAAACTTCGTGAACTTTCAGAACTTCATCAATATTCTGCCGCCGGAATTAGACGTACACTTGATGTCATTCATGTCGGAGATGGACAAATTCAACATGAGCTGCACATGCGCGAAAATGTACAGAGCGGATCGTGAAGTAGACAGGAGATTCCAATTCCTCAACATGTCCTCGGTAACGATTACAATATATATTCTACCATTTAAACTTACATTAGAAACGTGTTCATATGGACAGATAAGCTTTCAGGCTACAGGACAGTGCAAAATCGCTCTGAGACACCAATCAACAGGCGTTTGGACATCGGAAGTTATCGAGACACCTCATTCTCCATGGCTTTCGAACTTTCTCGCCAAGACGACCGCGGAGCGGGTGCACATTATGGTAGGAAATGTCTTGTATTTTCTCATTTATGTCCTTCTGTTAGAGGTAGAATGCATATATTTCAGATAAACCGCAACGATAAGGATGAGAACAAGGTTGTATCTCGAATTATGTCAATTGACAGCAATAATTTTATAATTCGCTTTGACGTGATGGCGGATTGTTTGGATATGTGAGTTTTTTTAACTGAATATAATTACTATTTGCAGTGTTTTCCCGCACCTCTTCAAGATAAGAAATCTCGCGGAGGCCAGTGTGAAAATAGTCTACATGAACCACAGTAAAGTTCAAAGACCAATTGCACCTTATCTACGGTGTCTTCCTTCCATGAAATCTTTCGTGTTCCTGTCTCCAAACAAAGCAAGTTGCTTTTAATTTACCAATTATTGGAGTTATTAAATATTAATAAATGCATTTTTAGAATGACCACAAGATGATCGATGCTGAAAGAATATTGTTTCGATCTGTCGAGGAGTGGCGATAGATAACAATGCGATTGCCAACGCAGCGTTTCAAAATATATTAAATGTAATTATTTAATTTTTTTTCGACATTAAAAACTATTTTAATCATAATTCTTCACAGATTGTCAGCAAATCACAAGCTCCTAACGAGAAATGTGTCGTGATAACTGTGGATATTGATTCTCTACACAGCCTATTTTCTAAAATTGCCGATTTGAAATCGCATGGGATGGAGCTTTATCAATCTGGAGATACGGTGGCACTCTCGAAGAATGGCGGATTCAGAACTTGTTCCCGTCCAAAAGTAATGATTGTGAAGACAAATCAACAGAGAAGAATTGATGCTGAATTTGCAAAGATTTTGTGGGGATCTGACCTCCCTTCTGAAGTTATTAATCGCGATTTCTAAAGCAACATGTGCTGCATACTAGAATTCGAAATACGTGTAATCGTCTCAACAGTTCTAACACTATCAAACCGGTCAGAGTCGAGAGAGTGCGCAAAAAGAAAATACGATAACCCATATTTCGAACTCTATTGTAAACGTATATTAGTTTATCTTGATTGTATACGTCTAACTTCATGTTTCCTATATTCAACAAACATATGCTTCTTTCTTGTGACTATATCTTTTTTTTGTGTTCTGCGTGTACTCGCAATAAAAATAAGTTATATCTGGAAAAAATGCGCTGAATGATCGCGTCGCTTCAAAACAACTTTCCCTTTCGTGCTTGAGCATACTCTTATGGCACAGATACGGAGATAAACGCGAGACCTAGCCGTGTTTGTATTATAAATACATAATGACATTTATGCAATATTATCGGTATCTACAAGTGCTACAATAATGAAATAATGAACTATCGTTCTCCACTTGGCGCTTCTCTCTAGGGAGAATCTCTTCAAGCCACGCAGCATGCGCCCAGGTAGGGATACTTCTCCGTGGAGGGACCAACAAATCCGACCAACGACCACATTTCAGCAGCACAAGACGCCTCAAAGAAGCCGCCGCCGTTGACGCCTCCCTGAATGGATCTTTTTTTCGCAATCTGCAGGTTCGGTATCGGTATTACCGACCCTCTCGCACCAGAAGGACAAATAGCGTGCGCGATGGCGAGAGAGCTAGAGAAAAGAGGGTCGGTAGTACCGACATATCAGGCTGTAAGGCATCTGAGCATTACTGCCAGATATGAAAACATTATTATTATTAATAATTAATGCCGAAAATATCGATGCCGACCCTACTGCTTACATCGGGCAGCTGGTAGACGAAGGTTTGCGCTGCCGGATCGTTGCAGGTGACTGATGTGGCCGTGATCGTCGGAGTCACGCAGACTGTCGGCGGAGTCACCCCGTATCTATTGTCCAGATCCGCCTGCGAGATCGACTTGATCGCCTCCGCCTTGCATCCTGTGCGCATTAACTAGAGCTCGAAATATGAGCTTCCGTCTCTTCATTTCACATACTCTCTCACCGGTCAGAGAGGCGAGAGAGTGTGCGAAATGAAGAGACGGTGGCTCATATTTCGAGCTCTAGCATTAACTCATTTATTTCCGTTGATTTTCATTGATTTACGATGATTGTGATTCAGTTCCGTTGCTTTGCAATTTCATAAGAAATGACGACAGGGTCGAATCGTTTTTGTAGCAAGGGTGATGGATAGGTGAAAGAGGGGTAGGGGGTCAAATCCAATTGAATTACTCTCGTTTCTCGCACTCACTGGTTCGCATGCGTGTCGGGGGAAACGTTGTCACGAAAAAGACCAATAAATAGACTTACGAAGGTGAGATTATGGGACGAGAAACTTTCTCACGAGCAAATGTGCGACTCACCGGTTACTTGGGCCGCCGGTCCTCCTCCTCCTCCTCCCGGAACGGCGGGAATGCCGCGGTCGATCACTTTCATAGGGATGCACGATAATGCTCCGTAGGGCAGCAACAGCAGGAGAAGGAGCATGCTGAATATCAAATCAATTTGAAGAAGGATGATAACGATACTATACAAAGGAGATCGGAGACCAGGTATCAACTCAGCAATCTCCAACATCAGATAGACAGTTATCTACAGCGTTGAAACACAGTGGCAACAATCCGGGGAAGCAAAAAGGTGGCCCCGACAGATGTGGCACTGCAAATATATAGTCCACGATACATCCCGCCCCCGGCTCGCAAGCTCGCAAGCCGGCTCTAAGCGCGCGGCGGCATGGATAATTGAGAATAAAGTGTCTCCTCGATTTACATGTTATATCATCGGCTAGAAGCTACTATTTTAGTCATAAGGATTGCATTTATAAATATATTTTGTCACACTTCCATCAGATCCGCGCTGCTTATTGCTAGATGTCATGCTTCACTGCTCTGGCATTCCAATAGTTCCAGCAGCAATGATAAAAGGATCGCTAATCGCAATCTCTTTCTGCTCTTTCTCTGTACGCTGATCTTCGCCGACCAGCGCGCTTGCGATTTGATGATGAACTTTCCTCCTTAAGGGAAAACGGCTTCATTCATCCAATTAGTCTCCCTGTGGTCTATTCATCTTTCGAAATCGGAATTTTCAATGTAAGATTGTGAGTTGATACAGGCTTTACCTTTTACAGACATGAAGGCACTCGATACTTGGCACATCAGTGATCATCAGTGAGATTGAGTCGATGATTCGCTCAACGTTTCTCGTCCCTTTTTCAATGTGATTATGTAAAGCCTGGGGTTCTTGTGGAGTCCATTCGATCATAGCTCTGCACCACTTCTAGTCATGATCATTAGATCAAGTGGGGAAAAATGAATTAAAAGAATGCGAGAGAAAGAGCGATTAGGCAATTCCACAAAAAAACTGTGAGAACGATCAGCGTACAGAGGAAAGGAAGGCGGAAAAGGTTTTTTTAACGTCTCAATGATTCCCCATCCGCCATGCTGCAATTAACTTTATGGACGTCAAACTTAATTCGCTTTGATCTTACGGATCTGATTGTGGAGAGCATAGTACATGCGTAGATATCAAATTTATCAGTGTCAAATTCCCACGGCAAAGCGGAAGTACCTGGATCTAATCTGCTCCAATGGATCAGTGAGAGTGAATTCTAAGTGATGTTTCAAACCCGCGGACTATCTCTCCCCACTTTCTCGCTATCTTTTATCCCGCCTCAATCAGCTGGGGAAAAACCTTCCATGATGAGAGAACACTGTTAAATTGTCGCTCTCGTTGAACTGAGTAAAATAGTTCAAAATTTCTTCCCGGGACGAGGTTTAAAGACATACATTCGCCCCTCCTGAAAAAAATGGGCAGTGGCGAATGTTCTTATGCATTATCGCTATATTGAGAGTGAAAACAATGTGATTTTTTTATCGTTCGAACTTTCTCTCAACTATCTTTCCCCTGATGCCCTCCCATCGCGCATTTGATAGCTGTTTTGAAAAAAACCAAAACGTTTTCGGACAAAATTTCCATGAAATAAGCGCTGTTGTTCCGCAGTTTAGCTCAAACTAGAGACACGGGCAAGTACTCCAACCTTTCTCATCTTGTCTGATACCGATGCTTAGTCAAGCGGAAAATACAGCGCACTTCCAAGGAACAAATGTGAGTCTCGTCAATCATCGTACTCACTCAGTCATCAGAGTGACGAGAGTGCACGCGAAACGAAGAGACGCCGACGTTATCCTGGCTGCATGCGCTCTAGAGTTCGAAAGACGGGTAATCATCTCTTCATTCTTCTGACTAACTCACTCATCAGAGTGACGAGAGAGCATGCGAAATGAACAGATGCATTCTTCCTCCGACAGACAAGCTCAGGATGAGATCGGGCTACATCCAATCTTCTTTATTAGTCGCGGATCTGCTAATTCGCGGTCCAAAGGCAGGTTATCTCTCTCGCCGACGCACTTTCTTTCTCTGTATAAAAAGATCGCGATCGCAGGCATTTCGACTCTCGCGGTAGCCTCTTTGATCTCTACCTGGTCTCTTCGTTTCACGTACTATCTCACCGGTCCGAGAGGCGTGAGAGTATGGGAAATACCGAGTGTCACTTCTTGCTAACACTCTCCAGTTCAGATGCTCCTTCTATTCACCACGTCGCTACTGGTGACGCTGGCCGGCGCCTCCTTCTGTGGTGATTCAGCGATACCGTTCTCTGTGGAGGTATTATTGCACTTGGCCCGTATCGCCTACTGAAGAAAGTAGTCACGAAAATCGATTAAACTCGATCCTAGATAACTCCGGATGGTCAGCCTATTCTCGGGTGCGCTCGGCCCTCCTGCTTCGGATGGGCGCCGAACGGCCAGCCAGCGACCATCTCAGGCGCATTCTTCAGTATGAACGAGTTAGTTCATTTTCTTGTCATTACATCAGGCGCCTGTCAGATGATTACGTTTTCACACACTCTTTCGATCTGGCGACGAGAGTGTATGTGAAGTATGAGTGTATGTGAACTGAAGGGACCGTATTTTGCACACTGTTACTTGGGGAGCGGAATGGGATCTTCGTCTCATATTCTAACGAGTTAGCTTGCGAGGATGAATGAGTTTCCTCACTGTCATTGCAGACGACCGGACGGCTTCTTCCGCCCGGGACGCGACTCGATTCCTCCCTTTGCCAACAATGATCCGCGCTTCTTCCGGCCACAGACGGCGGTGAGTCTCCTATTTTGTTGGGCTCTGTCCGGATGAGTGGTCTCGCAACTGGACTAGAGTGGCCGAAGGAAGAGTGAAAGGAAGACTCTGCCGCTCTGCGCAACGAGGAATGAGAGGGAGGGGAAGAGGGGAGGGAGATAGATCAACTCTTGCGCAAGAGTTTCGAACTCTTGCGCAAGAGTTGATGTGAGAATGGGGTGTTTTCGATCGTTTGACTTCGGGTTTTTTGGCGGATCGGCATGGCATTTGCATAATGACTACAAAGAAGTGTTCTAGAGACATTCTGCATACGATAGTCCTACAATCGATCGTCTAGCGAACCGATATTCTCAGAACTGTCCATCATGTAGTATTCAATGTTAACTTAAGAAAATGGAATTGCACCATCATCACAACCTTTTATAGCCTCATAAACTGCTGAGAACCTGTTTTTAATCGAAATCTGCTTCGAAATATCCCAAAATAAGAGCAATTTCAGGTAAAAACTATGCAAAATGTGGTCAAACACGCTTATTGATGGTTAAGGTGCTAATGCCTTGTCATTTCAAAAGAATTTTACAAGAAATCCCGAAGCCAATTGATCGAAATCTACATTCCCGAGTCTACTCTTGCGCAAGAGTTCGTCACTCTTGCGCAAGAGTCTCCCTTTTCCCTCTCCTCTTCCTCTCATTCCGCACCACACCGCGCACTCTTCCCTCTTCCTTTGGCCACTCTAAACTGGACCCCATGGCCTACATTTCTCGAGCATAGCTCATTATTGAACAATCACAAGATCAACCAGTAAATATTCAAATCGTATACAGATTTGCGAACCTGCCCCTGCATCAACTGCGTGCTCCGGCCCCAACCAATGGGTGGGCGGCATCGGCCCCGCCCTCAATCACTCTACCTCCCAGTAAGCCATCGTATTTCACTTTCTATTTCGTGCTTGATGCCCCCATCTAAGCCTCGTTTTATTTGCAATGATGGATACTACGGAATCGTACTTTGCAGAACCCTGTTCCAATGCTGCGCTTTCGATGGCGTACTAGGATCGGAGAGTCGCGGAGTCGCATCGCTACATCCTGGAGAGATGGCGCTTGGAGGCGAGGTACGTGTGTTTTAAAACCCATTTTTTCACCACAGCTTTCGAGATTGTTCTATTCATGAATGAGTTATGACGGAAAAAAATCTCATACTGGACCAAATTTCCAGGTCAACTCCTCGGACGTCCAAACCAGCTTCGACTACATCTCCGACATCCAGAAGAGAGTTAACGATGATGGAACGTGAGTGCTACTCATTTCTCCTAATCTCTAGCCTCTGACCGATGATAGAGGGGTCATTTTATGCGAAGTCTGTCCTAAGACGCTTGAACTTACGTGACCAAGAAGTACCATATTTCATATTCCTTTCAGAGTTCAATTCGACGTCTCCATCAATCGAATGCCTTGCCCGGATGTGGACGCGCTTTCCCAGCCACAAGTATTCAATCAAGAACCCCGAATTTTCAATCAACAACCTCAATTCTTCAACCAACCTCCTCCTCCCATGTTCAACCCTCCTCCTGTCGCCTTTCAAGTGAGTTTTTTAGAGCGATGGTTTTGAAATTGAATCATTAATTCAGGCACCGACATTCGTGCCACCACCCGTAGCTGCCGCGCCGGTATACGTAAGTGAAAATTGTTAACGCCACTTAGGAAATGGCTTTCGCACTCTAAATTCATAGTTATCGACCTTCGGTAAATTTGAATGAAAATTTAGTTAAAATTACGGGTGTGACCGGGCAATAAGACAGGCCCGCAATTTAGGCATTACAAATTTGATGAAGGCACTTTGTTTCAGACTCCACCCGTTGCTTTCGCAGGCGCCGGTGGTGGAGGAGGAGCCACGTGGTGCTTCTCTGACGACATGACGGTGCGGTTGATCGATGGATCGATCAAAAGGATGGATCAGTTGAGCAAGCAGGTCAGTCAGGGTGATTTAAAAGCCATTCAACGAGATCAAATGGGTTTCACTTGCAATAAAGAAATGCATGATAATTACCAATAATGTGCAGGATTGGGTGCTCACCGCGCACGAGGACGGCCTTGACTACGAGCCGGTCAAGTTCTGGCTGCATCGCGTACCCGAGCAGGTATCCCAATAAAACTTTATTAGGGCAAGATGAAGAATCCGCCTCTTCGTTCCTTTCTCATTCCTTTGCATAGAGTCCGATGAATGGAATGAACAGACGGATTCTTCATTCTGATTGCCCTAATAAAGGTCATTTATCATTGTCAGATCGCCCAATTCAACGTCTTCGAAACAGAAGACGGTAAGACGATCAAGCTGACCGACAAGCACTACATCTACAAGGTACAAATAATAAATATTACTTTAATATTACTTATAAATATTACTTTTCGTTTACTTTTCAAATTTTATTATTATAGGGTGATTGTGCTCGTATTGGTACTGGCCCTGCCCCTCTTTCCACGCTTCCGAAAGCCGCGGTCACAGCTGATCAGCTGAGCGCAGGCGACTGCCTCTACACACTGGGAGATTGTGGAAGGGAGCTGCACGAGGTCATTTAGTTAACCCTGCAATATTATGCATTGTATCAAGGACATATCCAAACCCTTTTGAAATGTAGAAGTAAAAGCACGGAGCGACTTTTTATATGCAAGGTACGCATCGTCCGAGCAGGCAAAGTGATCCAGAAGGGCATCTACGCTCCGATGACGTCTACAGGCAGGATTATCGTGAGTTGATCTTTGATCTTTCTATTGCACAATTTACAAAATTGATCAATTCTTGCCAGGTCAACAACATCCACGCATCCTGCCACAACATCATGCAGGCAAATGCGATCGGACACTCTGCATATTGGGTGCGGTATTAATAACTACATTTCGAATCAGATGATGATAAATTGCACTTGCAGATGGTCGAAAAAGCAAATAGAATCTACGAGAGCATATTCGGCACCGACTCGGGTGATGTTGTCGAGGTATTGAACAAAATTTTATTAGGCAGTCAACGTTCAACAGTGTAAAGACCGTGATGAAACTCATGGGAATGATATTCAAAGATCTCACTTTTACATTTAGACACCCGCCGGTCTTTCCACCATACTCGCTATTTCCGATCTGGTTATGCCGAAGAATGTAATCATTTGAGTCAGCCTATCGCAATTCTGCACATTGTGTCATCGAAGCATCTGTATTTATTCGCAGTTGTCTGTATTTAGTATTTATTTTACATTTCAAAAAAATAAATATAATAATTCTCAGTGCTCTTCAAGTCAGTGTACTCTTTTTTTACCTAACTCGTAAGAGACATGAAAGAAAGATCGAAAACACTCTATATATAAATGCTCTGAAAATGAGTAATTGAATGCGAAGCGCAATGATCAATCGGACGATTACTAATCGGAACGGGCAAGGCCAAACTTCCCAAACGAACATCGTAAGTAACGTTACTAATCTTTCCTCAACCTTACGAATTTGATTGGGTTTATCTACTCATAAAAATGCCCGAGTCTATCACTGTTCCAATATTACAATCTTCATCTCTTCCTTTGTTCACATCTCATCATCACTATGGTCATTGCGGTACGCCAAAATGTTTTTTTAGCAAGTTAGTATATGTTCATAATTTCAGCAAATATTTCGCCGGCTCAAAGAGATGTTTCCACCTGCAGCAAGAATTGGTGCTCGATCATTCAACGGAATTGTTGCTCGAAAAGTGAATAAGGACGACGATGACACCTGCATCTTTATATTTCTACTAATGTGTCTTCTGGCTTTTGTAGCTACCACGTGTGCTGTGCTTTGTCTATGCAGAAAGGTGAGGTTTATTTGTTTGATTTTTTTAAAATCAGTTTGAAATCAATTCAGAAGCACACGAAATCGGAGAAGTCAAAGAAGCCGTTACTCCCGGTATACAAATTCTTCAGTACTGATTTTTATGCGTACGATTATTTTCAGACCGTTCACAGCAATCCTCTCATGGAACATGATATATTTATTGATAAGCAAGCAAAGAAGTGAATATTTGTAAATATTTCTTCGATGATTGTATCTCTACAAAATTCCGGATAAATGAATTCGAAAAATTACAATCAATTATAACGAACTACGCTGCCAAATAATTATGAAAGTTTTTATAGAAGTTCTGAATAACCGTTGGGAGTTTGCTCGCTTTGAGTTTCATCGGTTGAATTCACTTTGTACTCGTTAGAAGTGGGAAGCAACGGGAGAGAGTGTTTTCGAAGCTCACGGAGTTCCTGATATAAGCACAAATATAATATAAATTAGACTGATTATTACCTTTTCTCTGCAAATAATTTTGCAGAAACTTATCAGCATACATACATTTACGATAACGAATGCTGTAGCGATGACAACATAATATGGTATGACAAGAGAAGGGACATAGTAGTACGTCGGCACTGGAACAAACACTTTATTGCTTATAATATTGGTTTACCGAACCTTTAGTTAGTGAAAAATTAAATTCTATTTTATCCCGTGATAATTTCTCTGATGTTTCATTTGACGATGTGCTGAGATCTTAATTCCATACATGTAGTTTTATTTACTAATAGATAACATGATTACCTGTCCACGATCCAAGTGCAAATGTTGCTTCCACTCCGCTTTCATTCTTCAGTGACACTCTTCCATACGTGTCCGCACTCAACCAAAATCCCTGCTCACTTTTGAATGACCAGCTCGAATTTTCATTCTTTATTGGCTTCCAAAGAACGCCTTCCTCTCCCCATGGAGAAATTTCTACCGAGAAGTCTGGACTAGCACGCAGAAACTTTCGAGTGTGATTGCTACCAGTACACCTTGCTATCACCGTAACCTTGAATGAATGCATTGAGTTCTCGCTACGTATTTCAAATAACTCACCTTTCCGTAGTACTCATGAATGTACCAATCCTCGCAGGATTGTTGATCTGGTGACATGTCTACTCCAATCGAATCCCAATGCCTATTCCGCAGATATGTACCGTGAATGGATTTGATAGTTCGTTGGCCAGAAGCTTCAATCGCTAGACGCATGTCGATATTCAATGTAAACTGAGTGGTTATGAAATAGAAACAGTATAATTTGTGAACTCACCATATTTAGCGAAAAGTAAGTGAGAATAATAATAGAATTGAGAAAAAAGAAGATGGGAAGAGAGTAACAAAGAGATTTCAATGTCATTGAAAGAGAATTATGTGATCGAGAGCTTCGAATGTCCATCAATGAAGATTCAATTACTCATTCCTAACTGCTTTACTAATCATCGCTAATCACATTAATCACTCTCTTGAACTCCATTCAGCATGAACTATTTGACGAAGCAAAATATAAATCCTATTTTAATAGTTTTAAGGCATATTTACAAGCGCGATAAATTTAATGCTGATGTTTTTGGACCTGTTTCGCTCCTTTTCGTCCGGCTCGCTGTTTACTCCGATAAATGTGTATTCCTGTTGAACCGTGTACCCGAACACAAACATAACGAGTACTGAACATGATGGGATGTCGCGGACTGTACGCTTCTTAGAAAGTACTTTTTACCGTATGCGTAAATAATAGTTTTCGCATAAATTTAGTACTGTTTACTGTACTATGTGATCATTTCGAAGACAAAAGATAAGATGCATAGTTCACAGCTTCTTAAAAATATTAAACAGTAGTATTTATCATAATTATGTCAGCATATAAGGAAATCATTTACAGGTTCAACGTATTGGCTAGCCTTCAATCCAAAATTATAAGTGAACACTTCCGATTCCGTGAAACCGTACCAATTCTTTTCAGGAAACTCGACGAATCCTGAAAATTAAATTTAATTGAATTAATTTTTTTTATTTGTAGCAACTTTTAAAATTTTTTTAAAAATAAAATTTAATTTTTATTTGTAGCAACTTTTTCGCGAAATATTAATTTAAAATTTTTTTAAAAATAAAATTTAATTTTTATTTGTAGCAACTTTTTCGCGAAATATTAATATTTTTTCAACATTCAATAAGAAATTTTTTCCGCCAGAAATTGACTGTTCATAATACCTATCACAGCTTCAGGCATGTTCGGATATTTTTCGTTGATGTTCCCGAAAAGGCTCATCGAATTAGTATTTGCAGAGTAGATGTATACATTTTTCTCATACTGAAAGTAATAATCTTAATTAAAAGTAGAATAGTGATTGTGAGACTCTGAAAAAATCATCGTAAAATAGAAAAAAACAGAAAATTTCCCAATGATCACATTCTTTAATTGGAGTTTACTTACATTAACAATTTGTTTGTACGGGATGTAACCTCCGGCGTGCCAATTTGAATATACTGTGTGTCTGAATGAAACATTAATGCAAATAATATATTTATATAAATCTGTTCTAATCTGTTCTGTTGATGCTAACTTAATTTTTGATGGAGTGAACCTTTCACTGATGAGAAGTTTCAATAATGATAAAAAACAGACTTTTTCGGATATCCGGTGACAAATTCGAATAATCGTGCAGTGATGTTATAGTTGTAGGCCCAGACCTAAATGATGTCAAGTGAACATAGAAATATAAATAACAAAAAAATGTCAATGAAATGAATACCAAATAGCTTAGTTAGAAAGGATATGCTACCTGGTTATGGTTAAATAGCATTATTGTCGATGTATCCTTATCGTAGTATGCCGCTGTAACTTGAGTTGGTCCGTATGAGAAAAGATCAGTGCCAACAGTCTTCTGAAAAATAGCATGGGAAAATGATAATATTTAATTTATAAACGATTTCCACTCTCAGCCTGCACTATTCATCACTACTATAATCGAATTTTACGTTTAATGGACGACTTACAGTGTATGCTAACTTCTTCGTCTTCAAGTCGAATGTTTTTATCGTTTTCCCGTGGTCGGTAAAGAACATTGCACGATCCTCCACTTATAATAGAAATAAATAAGGGAATAGAAAGATGGCTTACATCCTGCAACCGCGTATAAATGTTTGATGCATTGGTTATCACTCTTCGTTGCTGAAAAAAAACGATTAAAATATATATTATGCTGCACAGGTAGGAAAATAGATATGATGAAACATAAAATCACCAGTCCACGATTCCAAATGGAATTTCGCGTCTTTTCCGATCTGATCCTTCAATGATACGCGACCGTGAACATCGGCACTCAACCATTTGTCTTGTTCAGTTTTGAACGACCATGTCCCGTCATCACTCTTCACGGGGATCCATAAAAGTCCATCTTCCTTCCACGCAGCCATTTCCACTGTAGAATCGGAATTGGCACGGAGAAATGCTCTTTGATCGTGATCCAAAGGTTGCTTGCCAGTGCAATTTGTTCTTAGCACGACCTGAATTGAAACCACTTCACAGGCACATGAAGTACTTCTTAGTAAGAAGTAAGAAGTAAGTTCTTACATTTCCCTTATATTCCTCGATGTACCACTTCTCGCAAGAGTTCTTGTGCGGTGACATATCCACCTTCACTTGGTCCCAATCTCGATTCCGAAGATAGGTGCCGTGAATTGACTTGATACTCCGATGACCGGAGATTTCTTTAGCGAATTCCGATGCCACGGTTGATACGATCTTAATTAATTAATTTGCATTCAGTCTTCCGCATAGAATTTCGCATGGAAAATAAAACCGTAGTCTCACCAAATGAAAGAAGACGAGAATGAAGGTTGGCGGATTCATGGCTGACACTGGCTAAGACTGTGACCTGCCCACTTTGAATCTTATTCAGCTCGCGTTACTAAAAAATGGGAGGGGCTTATTTCATACCAATCATGACTAACCTTACTGAACTGAAGTACGCAGCTTATACTAATGCGTGACAAATCATGACAAATCGCTTGGATTAGTAATCAACTCAAGGTTCTTTCTCAGCGTTTCCTTTAAGATGCTCGTTACCGCTCGGTGCTACGACTTTCTTCGACCAGTAATGAATGGATTATTCATCTACCTGCTTGTGTTCACCGTTCTGCTGAATGCTGTAAGTACGCCTATTTTAGTACTTAAAAAAAATGCTTGATTGATATTCAGATAGCGTCGACCGCTGTAAAAAGCCCAACAACTGCAGTAACCGGTCTGCGAAGGCTCATGTCAACCCACGGCACCTATCTTCGCAATAGACATTGGGATTCAATCAGAGTGGACATGACACCGCACAAGGACGCTTGTGAGGAGTGGTACATCGAAGAGTATAAGGAAAAGGTGAGTGCAGATCATTACAATTCTCTGTAAAATGAATATATTGATTATCTATATGTTGTTTTGTATAACGAGAATCTATGAAACTATGACAACAAAATGACTATTTCAGGTTACTCTGAGATCTCATTGCACTGGTCAACAAATAGCACATAGCAATCATCGAAAATTTCTGCGCGCTAACCCCGATTTCTCGCTTGAAGTTTCTCCATGGGGAGTGGAGGGTATTCTTTGGACTCCAATCAAGAATGATGACTCAACTTGGTCATTCCAAAGCGAGCAAGGATTATGGATGAGTGCGGATAGTTATGGACGTGTGTCAATGAAGAATGATAGAGGAGAAGAAGAGAAGTTCATCCTCGAATATTGGACAGGTTTGTACAGTGTAATGAATTGCTTCGTTGTCGTGAATTCTTTTCAAATTTTATTTAAAATAACCGTGATGCAAATCTAGCTGAGAAAATGAGCAGTTATAATTATGTACAACTTTCAGAAAACAATACCCAGCCGTGTCTCATTCAATCCACTTTCATTTCGTATGGTCTCGTATTTCTGAGCATATTGCTGAGTGCTGTCAGTTCAAGTGTGCTCACATACTGTAGCACGAAGAGATCTCAGCAAAAGGTATGAAAGTGAACAAGGGAGTACAAATTTATTTCTTCATTCTGCATACACTTTCGTCACTCTGTGATACGAAGAGACACGTATTTCGAACTCTGGAGTATTTAAAATTACTGAACTTCAGATAATGAGAGAAGTCCTCAATGCCCCTCGACCGCTTCTTTGCTCTGATGACGAATGCCCTTATGAAAAATTACCTTTGGATAATGTCAAAGAAAGAAACATTTATGTTTGATCTGTTTATCGATTGTCGCATATCAAGCGTAACATTCTGTCTGCGAAATAAAGTCTTTTTTCGATAGCTGTTGGGACTGACAATGACATTGCTATTGATAGCATTATTCTCTGGCCTAGCGCACATTGATTACTCCGTAATTTATCAGGATCGATGCATGTGCAAAATGGCCTTGTCATAGACAAAATAAATCAAACAACTATTTATAATCAATAATAACTCTTTGACTTCTTCGGGAACAGTTCATCATTAATTGGCGCGAAACGATATTTAATTTAATAATTTCATAATATTATGATATTTAATTTTATAATTGTATACGATCTCTAGCTTGTTGTCAGTGTTTCGGCGTCTCTTTCCGCACTAGCAATTAATCCTAGCTCATTGTCAGTTCAAACAAGTATTGATTATTTGGGAGTATCGAGAGATGCATTTCATACACAGCGTTGAGTCACATCTACTAATTGCTTACTGATCAAGCGAAATAAAATAATTCTTCATTGGGTAACACGCTTGATCTGATTACTGAGCATGAGCACGACCACAAATGATTTAAAACCCACTATTCCCTCATCTAGTCACTTATCGGCTTCGGTAATGAGGTGTATCATGCTCTGCGCTCTCATCGGTTGCGTTCTTCTACAAATTGTAAGTTTTTTTTTTCATTTACCGAATTTTAGTTGTCAATTTTACAAATATAATAATAAATTTTGTGCAAGCAGGTTTCTGCATCTAATGAAACGCACCAAGAAGGGCCATACTTGCTGTGGCCGCTTAATGCAGTGACGTACAAGAGTTTAGGCGAAGGATACAAGTACAAAATGTGCGATTTATGGTGGATCGAGCACCGAAAAAACAAGGTTAGATTATTTGTAGATCTTTTTTT
>LS485170.1:126424-142728 GCA_900490705.1 Pristionchus arcanus | reverse complement strand
CGGCTTTGGGACAAGCCAACCCCATACACCGATTTCTATTCACTAGTATGTTTACCCACAAAAATAAGGAAGTTTTAAAAACATTTTGAAAAAAATAGTTCCGAGGTTGCTTCATTCTCTCGCGATACACGTGATAACGAGTAATATTTATTGACCATTGCACTTTGCAGCAACAAAAAAAAAATAATCTAACTCCTATTGCGAGGAATTTCATATCCATCCTCAACGCAAAATCTCGGATAATCATAATTGTCGCGTTCTTCCTGATATTGATTTGGTACGACAGCACTTCGGTACCCGATCTGGAAAAAAACAATAATATCGCCACTGATTATACCTCCGTAAACTTCGGAACCTACCTCCGACATCATTGGACTCTTCTTGCTGGCTTTTCGAGTGCAGAGAACATAGTATACTAGAGCGAAGAAAACGAGTAAAGCAATGAGAATCGACAAGTGAACGATGTTAGCTGTTAGGCTGAGGCGGGCATTCACAGGAATTTCGCTCGATGCATCGTTGCTTTTAAAATCCTGTAAAATTGTCGTTTAATTTTCAAGGTACCGAAAAATCATCTCACTTTTGTCAGCATGATCGGTGGTTGAATCGTCGTAGTTATATCAACGCTACGTTCTGAAAAGAGTCACTTTTCGCGGAATCGAGTGAAAAGGAATACCTATTGCGGGTTCCAGCCAGAACTCGCTCTCCGCTCTTTGATCGAGTACAATAGCCAGTCCATCGTCTTCAATGCTCAGCCATCCTCCTTGTGCACTTCGGAACGACCACGACCCGTCTTCGTTCTTTGACGGGGACCATTGCTCATTTTCAGTATTTTGTTGTCTAGTCAAAGTGGCGAACTCGTCTTCTCCATCCGCACTCAGAGTCTCGCCCGGAGAGCACATCGGCGATATGTGAACCTGCAACAACCGAATTCTTTGACTATCAATCCGTCAAGTGACAAATATTTCGAATGTATTCTAAAAGAATGTCAATAATAACATACCGTTCCTAGCTCATAATCTTCCTCAATGTTCCAATGTTCGCATCTTCCGCAGGTTGGAGCCAAATCCAATTTGCCATGGTCATGGTTCCGGAGGTATAAGCCAGAAAACGTTTTGATGCAATGCCGTCCGTCAATTTCACTTGTCAAATCATACTGCAAATAAAGAATTAAATCCCGTTATGAAATGTGTCGCGTACCATTGCGCTATTACTCCTGGCATGTAGGGAGAGTAGAAAACAGAAGATAAAGTGTCGCATGCTTAATGAGAGACGAAACATAAACCCCAGCCTTTCTGTGAAACTCCCGTCCTTATATGGGCGATCGAGAGTTGGTTACGTGGAAAGACTAACCGATTAGTAATACTCGTGCGCTAACATTTGTAATCACGTAATCGACCATAGCTAACTCTCTTGCATGAAAATCCACTGGCTCTTTAGTGCACTAGTGACTTTTATGGGCGTTGCGAAGGCCTCGCGAAGTAGGACATTAATCATTTATCTGTTCTCCATGCGTAATTTGAATAAATAGAGAATAAGCTCTTCTGCCACTTGTTCGTTTATTTGGTCAGTGGGACTACTCCTGAAGTTACCATGTTATCACATTTTAATTTCATTAAAATGCTAATAATAATGATTTACCAGTAGTTGATGAATCTCCATAACGCTTTCGTTCTGCTTCACCTCTTTCTGAATCACCTGTAATTTAAAAAAGTGGTAAGTGAGTTCTTGATCACTACCTTGCTTCTTCGCCGAATGAAGATAGATGATACGATAAGAAAGACGAAAAGAATCACTGCGACAAAAGAAGTAATGGCATACTCGAGAGGCCATCGATAAACGTCATCATCACCCTGATGTGTTTCCTTCAGAAGGAATGTCTAAATTTATGCGTGCATTGGTTGATAAAATCGAGGGAATCATTTTTCATACTTCAGGTTGGAGTGTTACAGAATCTTCTGGGCTTGAAGTAGTTGAAGATGTTATGGTGGTTGTGATAGTAGACGTTTCCGCTGGAGATGTAGCACGAGGAATAGTTGTCGTCGACGGTGCCGTTGAAGATGATGACGTTGACGATACAGTAGTACTAATATGAGATGAGGAAGTAGTAGTAGTAGTAGTAGTAGTAATGAAAGAAGTTGACGTGGTTGTACTAGGAGTTGCAGCGGTAGTAGATGATGTTATGGACACTGAAGCGTCTGTGGTTATCGAAGACTCAGTTGATAATGGTATCTGCTAAAATGGACTTGTTATACCCTGCATGCACTTATGCACCCACTGTTGTTGTTATCGACGGAAGCAAAGTGCTCGTTATCGGAGATTGATCTAAATAAGTTTTGGGTCTTAGATAGTCTTTGACTCTCAATACCTTCACTCGATTCCAGCCAGAACTTTCCATCAGCTCCAAGCTTCAGTTGCAGTGAAACAGTTCCATCTGCTTGAGCTTTCAACCAAGTTCCGTGCGCACTTTGGAATGACCACGATCCGTCATCGTTCTTGAACGGTCTCCATATATCCATTGCTGCTTTGAAATGCGATCGAGTGCTAACTGATCCGTCTCGGTCTGCTTGTAGAGTCGCCTCAGGTGCAGAGCTATTCGATATTATGTAAACCTGCATTCACTTCCTCTTAATTAGTGCAGCTAAAATTACCTAACCAAACTGTTGCCAGCGATCTTGATATTCCATTGGCCGCTAATCTCACATTTCGGGACGGATACAGTCGAACAATACAACTCTTCGCACGTCACTCGTTGGAGGAAAGTACCGTGAGATGTCTTGATACAGTGTACGCCGGCAGACTCCTCTGCATTCTCCTAAGGAATAAAATTGAGTAGTGATTACACTGACCAAACTCACAGAAGGGTATGACGTCTTTGACGTATATATAAGTAAATCTGGAATATGTGCCCTTAAAGAAACGATATTTATGTATTACAAGCACCGTCTCTCAAGTCCAGCCAGAAGTGTCTCGTAGGGTCAGTCTTGTTCTTGACGGTTGTGATAGTTCCATCTTTGCCAACGCTCAGCCATCCTCCGTGCACGCTCATAAAAGACCACGACCCATCATCGTTTTTGTGGGGCGTCCACATTTCTTCATCGGACTCTGGCCTGTATTTGAGGGCGGCAGTTCCGTCAGAATTCGCGATTAGAAAATCATTCGCTGTGTAAGAAGGCTTGATCACAACCTGAAAGAGCTATCCTATCATATGAAGATGGTGATTGAGAATGTAATTTTTGAGAATGATAAGCCACATTAGAGGCCGTCTCTTCATTTCACATACTCTTTCGCCACTCGACCAAGAGTGCGTGAAATGAGGAGACGGCGACCCGAGTTGCGCACTCTAGTTCTCGTACCCTTTCTCGGTAGTATTCGATGTACCACTTATTCTCACAGCGACGGGCAACATCGACGAGCCACTTGTTATCAAGTCGCTTTCTTCGAACGAATGATCCAGTGAACGTTTTGAGGCACGCTTCGCCAGCCACGGTGCTGTCCGTGAGGTCTTCTTGGGAGTCAATAGCGAATGCGCCTTGGGCAAGAAAGAGCAATGCGAGAAGAGTGCACACTGTGCCGATCCGCATGATAGGCAGTAGAGACAATCGCTACCCGAGCGAACTAAAGTAGTTTAGAATTCCGCAAAAAAGGTCGTTCGAGATTAGATGAAGATCATAATCGCACGTTCGAAAAAGAAGATCGGAGATAGGAAATGCTATGAAATAGCCGCTACTCGAGTGAAATAACTAGTTCTGAATACTACAAAAACACTCGATCGAGATTGGTTGGCGATCAGGTGAAATGTGATGACTCAGAAAATCTATTCAAGTCATTCGAGATCATTCATTGCGGAATCGAAAGAGTTCACAACTGTTTGCGCCTTCAATGTGATTTTTGTTTTGCATCTCACTCTCGCCAACGGAAATAATTCAAGATCTAAATTGATTTTTTTAAAATGCGTCGAGAACGCAAAGCCGAAGATGTTTGAATAAAATGCAACTGAACTTCGTTTGTGCAAGTCGTAAAGTAGCTTAAAAATAATATTTATTCATTTACACTATTTAATACTCAGAAGAAATTATTATGAGATACGATGGGATGGCTGGTGAACAGGTAATGACACAGTTTGAGGGGAAGAACTGCAAAAAGAATATTCAAAAACATATACTTGATACTCTAATAACTGGTATCTCCTCACTCTACTGCTCCACAGATAGATTTGGCAACGTTGTCTGTGCCGCAAAAGAAGTCTCGACTTTTATCTGAAAAATAATCTTTTTTCCTGTACACATTCGTCTAGAATTAACTTCTAAAGAACTACAAATGAACGCACAATTGATTGATTTCTTGAATGGCGCGCAGCAGGTACCAACTCTCGATGGGAAGGGACAGAGGGCGAGGCCACAGGGGCCAACATCAACGGAAGGTCCGCTGAAAGTTTGTTATTGATTAATTTCTCAATCTTCCACTCCTCCTTCTCGAAGGAATCATGTAATTAGCAAATTGGAATCGAATAGGAACAAATCGAACAATACTCGTGGATTCATCCATGGCTATCGCTGACAACCACATAGATCTTGCATTGTCGCACTCGTTTTACGTAATATTGCTACTAAAGAAAGGAAATAGGAAGAAACATTTTTTTCAAATTTGAACATCTGAAGTATAACGATTTTGTTTTGAAACTCGCACGGACAATCCCCGCACAGCTTCGTGCACTGTCTCACTCTTACTATCGCATTAATTTTGCACTATGTTTAGGACGGAAGCTATCTATTGTACACATTTTTATGCGTGTAATTTGATTGTCTAATTTGTTTTAAATAATTTGTCTGAAAAATAAAATATCTCACTCGCAGGGACAATCCCCGCACAGTTTCGTGCACTGCCTCACTCGCGGCGCCACACTGCAACCTCCACAAGTAGTCGGGCAGCTCCCAGTGGTTGTCCACTCGCTCCAGACGCCTCCTGGAGGACAGCGAGAGGGGTTCTGAAGGAAGAAAGAGGTAGTGTATGAGCTCGCGATTCAAATAATGGGCATCAAGAATTTCGTTTAAAAAAGTGATGAGAATAAACTAAGTTTAAGGCTTCCTAACTCTCGCTCGTTTGCAGAATTTTCATCAAGTAATCTTAATTTAATTGTTCGATCTTACCACGGATGTAGTGGTTGTAGACACAGTTGAGGTCGAAGTCATCAAGACATCAGATGCCTTGTGAGTTCTGACAATGTAGAAGACGGATAGAGGAATGGTAAGGAGTAGGAGGAAGGTGAGGGGGAGGAGGACGGAGAGGCGCATTGCTGAAATGTTTTACTTCATTGAAGGGTTTTCAATTCAGTTTATTTAGACGCAGCCTAAGTGACAAGGCAAAAAAAATTGACTGGCAGAAAAGCTTGATTACCCGGATTAAATATGGAGTCGTTCATACCCTTTCATTAGGGCGGAGTAAGCTTGGTGATCAGGATAGTTCCAATCCTTTTCGACTCGTTTTGAGTGGCCAAACAGTGATAGAGGATCATGGAGAGGTTTGAGCAGAGCGGAAAGAGGAGAGAAAAGAGGAAGTGAACTGGAAAGTTGAATTTAGCCGCACGCGCGCACTTTCTTTCTTCGATCCTAGGAGATGAGAGTGACAGATCACTCTCGCTGATTTCCTTTGTCTTTTTGTTCCCTTTCTTCATTCGGGCTATCAAAAGTAGAAAAGTGCATCCAAATAAAAAAATTTAAGAAGACGAGCATTTCAATATTGGTTCGAATCATCATCTCATGACGGGTTGATGATTTTCGACTTGCTGAATGTAGGCTGAACTTGGTGAGAGTGAAATGTATACGATCCGCTTTCCACATTCAAGGACAATTACTCTTTTTTCTGTCATCAATGGGGATCTTATCACGATTTGCTGGCGGAAAGTGTTCTGCCGCCAATCTTCAGAGAAAGCATGACTCTAAGATTGCCCTTGCTTGGTTGCTTAAAGAAGGAGTGGCACGAATATCTGGCCAGCTGAGTTATCGGTGTCAGATGAACAACTTTTCCGACATTTTTTTGAAACGCAAAGTTAATAAATATAGGATATTGGAATATGAAACGGCATGGTTTCAACTTGAGAGGGAACTCGAGCATCATTGCATCATGCTAAGGAGAGAACACGAAAAAGCAGGAGAAAGTGTAAAGAAGAGATCGAAAGAAGAGATACAGAGAGAGAGAGAGAGAAGGAGAGGTGGAAGAGTGGACAGCGAAACTTTTAGGGTAGATTCTTCTTCAGAACTGCGAGGTCATTACTAATCGTCCATCCAACGAACATGAGCAGGACTAGAGACTTGGATAGCAATCTCGATAGCTCTAGTGCCGAGAGTGTGTTAGGAATGAAGAGACGGTGGCTCATTTATCGAGCTTTAGATATCAATCGTCAGACTGACGGATAAATGAGAAGAAGCAGGGGCTGCGATGACTAACTGGCAGGAAACCGATAGACAACAAAATATAAACAGCTGCTTTGAAAGTGGGCCACCGGTCTCTTCATTCTGCACACTCGGTCACCCGGTCCGACATTCGAAGGTCGTGTGCAGAGAGTTTACGCAAGCTAAAGAGTAGCCTCATGACACATGAAGGTCAGCATGTGAGTTGAGGTTACATTCTTGGATTTTTTCTCTTTTTTTTAACACACATTTTGGTTATTTATTCTGAGAATTGGCTCACAATGAACTTTGTAATTTGGCACAGATAATCACACCATAGGACGTCATTCGTTGCTTCCTCCTGCTCAAGCGTGAACTTCTCATCAGCTCCAACATGCGACTGAAGGGAAACTCTTCCATGGGGTTGAGCACGGAGATATGTGCCGTGAACACTTCTGAACGACCAGGAGTCATCCGCATTCTGGTATGCATTCCACAGAAGACCCGAAGCAGTGGAATCGGCGAGGTCGACTGAGTTGTCCGAGTGGGCACGCAGATAGCGGATTGGTCCATTCACGGTACGGAAGAAGATCTGAACGAATTTATCAGTGTCGCTTCCTGGGCTTCTTTCAAAATAGTCATTTTGAGGGGTTTCAGTGGATATCAGAGATTCACATTTTAGAATATTGCTCAGTGCTCAGCTCACTAAAGTTCGAAATGCGGTACCCGTCTCAGCCCCCCCCCCACCGGCTTAGAGAGGCAAGAGAAAGATGAAGAAACGGCTTACCCTATCGCCCTGTCTCTCGATTCTCCACTGCTCGCATCCTTTCGCATGGGTCGCCATGTCCACCATGAAGGCATCGTTGCCCGAATTGCAGTTGACAGCTCGCAGATACGTGCCATGGGACGATTTGATGTAGCGCGGCCCGACGAGGCTGCTTGCCAGGGCAAAGACTGCGATCGTAGCGAGGACGATGAGGATTCGCATGATGGAAGAGAAGACTTTGACTTTACAGTAGAAGATGAGAAAGTACTTGATACGATTCTACTGTCTCTTTTATACCACTTCTAAGTGTCATGAAAGTACCGTCATATTACTAGTACAATAACGCACCTCACTGACAGGGCTCGGAGAATGATATTTTAGCGTGATAACGTTATTTTAAACTGATAACGTTAGTCTTCAGTGCCATTTAGTCAGGAGTTAAAAAATGGATGCACGTCTAGAGTGATATGATAACGCTGATTAGAGGTTATCAGGCAGAGAAACAGTCTGTATCTTAACGTGCCCTCATATGAGTTAAGGAGATAAGTAAGGAACATTTAATTGCTTCCTTTTTTCCTGTTGTGAACTAAATGAATCGCCGTGTCAAATGAGATCGAACTTGAGAGAAATAGTTCGATAGAGAGCGGCAAGCAAATGGCACGTGTATTACTCGTTCCGATTAGTCATTTCAACCTTCCTTTCCGAAATTAAGTCAATCTGACGACTACTTCAGGCTGATTAGTAATATACCACTGCAGTTGCTATAAAAGTGCTCACTCCGCCACTCATGCGTTCCATTATTTCACTCTCTCTCTTCTTTACAATATTGTTGATCTGTTCCCTTTACAGCAGAGGGTATTTTTCTCATCTCATACGTTCTCTTGTCTTTCAAATCGATCACATATCATAGCGAAACGAAGCGTGTGGTGACTAAAGATGGTGAAGGAAGGGGGAAGGGTGTGCGGTGGGACGAGGAATGAGAGGAAGGGGAGAGGGAAATGGTCAACCCTTCCGGAAGGGTTTCGAATCCTTCCGGAAGGGGTGGATTGGGAATTGGCCTTTTTCGATCGTTTGACATCCGAATTTCTCACGCATTTGTATACCGTTTCCGTAATCATATTAAGACCGATTTCAAACCATTTTACATCAATTAACGCTTCATTACTGCCCATATTCATGTTCTAGTGATCAAATGGAAATCAGTTGTCAATTATTTTAGTCTTCAGGTCAACTAAACGGACAACAAAAGTAGTCTGAATGTTCAAAGATACACAAAATGGTCAAATTTGCTACTTACGCGAATTTTAGGAAGCGATAAACAAGACAACTAAGTACACGTCATATTAGCTAAAAATGTCAAAGTGCTTTGTTAACACATATTCCAGCCCTGAATGATTGTACCATGCTCACTGGCAAGAAATCCCGACATCAAACGCTCGAAAACGGCCATTTTCAACCTCTCCCCTTCCGGAAGGGGGGCCAACCCTTCCGGAAGGGTTCACCCTTTTCCCTCTCCCCTTCCCTCATTTTCATTCCTTGCCGTGAGAGAGCGGCAGTCCCTTCCCTCTCCCCTTCCTTCACCATCTCTAGTGGTGACCCCTGCCCTGAGGACCCTTGCCCTGAGGAGTGTGTTCACTTTTGCCCTGCGCCGAGATCACCCCGGATGGTCAGCCAGTGCTCGGGTGCGCTCGGCCCTCCTGCTTCGGATGGGCGCCGAACGGCCAGCCAGCGACCGTCTCAGGCGCATTCTTCAGTATGAACGAGTTAGTTAGCGATTTCGATCTTTACGAATGAGCTCATTCTAGAATGAGTCGTGATGATGTGTTCCTAAAACTTGGGCACTTGTTGTCTGATATTCATTTGATCTTATCTGAAAAAAAAAACTTCAATTGCAGACGACCGGACGGTTTCTTCCGGCCCGGACGCGACTCGATCCCTCCCTTTGCCAATAATGACCCGCGCTTCTTCCGACCCCAGACGGCTGTAAGTATTTTTTCTAGCTGCAGAGCCTGAGGGGGGCGCATGGCAACAAGGGAGCCCAGCTCATAGCATAATCATAAGATAATGTTAAAATTCTAACCCTATTTAGATTTGCGAACCTGCCCCTGCATCAACCAGCTGCTCAGGCCCCAACCAGTGGGTGGGCGGCATCGGCCCTGCGCTCAATCACTCTACTTCCCAGTGAGTATTGCTGCAGAGTTGATTCCATCAGAACGTCTTCATGACAAGGCGTATCCCCTATATGTATATCCCCTTGAACCGCACAACAGAAAAGTCAGGATCAAGAGGTGGGAGGGGGGAATACGATTCGTGAGTGAATCGTGCATTGCAGGACGCTGTTCCAATGCTGTGCCTTCGATGGCGTACTAGGGTCCGAGAGCCGTGGCGTCGCGTCTCTACACCCGGGTGAGATGGCGCTTGGAGGCGAGGTACGTGTGTTTTAAAACCCATCGATTTTTTCCACCACAGCGTTCGAGATTGCTCTATTCATGAATGAGTTATGACGGAAAAAAATCTCAAACTGGACCTAATTTCCAGGTCAACTCCTCGGACGTGCAAACCAGCTTCGACTACATCTCCGACATCCAGAAAGTCGTGCACGATGATGGATCGTGAGTGCTACTCATTTCTTTTAGTCTCTAGCCTCTGATCGATGATAGAAAGGCCATTTCTGGCAAAATCATCGCTAAGCCGATTGAAAATCAAAGAACTAATTCATCATAAGTTTCCAGTGTTCAATTCGACGTCTCCATCAATCGAATGCCTTGCCCGGACGTGGACGTGCTTTCCCAGCCCCAAGTATTCAATCAAGAACCACGAATCTTCAACCAACAACCTCCCCCTCCTCCACCAATGTTCAACCCTCCCCCGGTCGCCTTCCAAGTATGTTTTTGGAGCGATGGTCTTGAAATTGAATCATGAATTCAGGCACCCATATTCGTACCACAGCCTGTAGCTGCCGCGCCGGTATACGTAAGTGAAAATTGTTAACGCCACTAAATGGCTTTCGCATTCTAAATTCATAGTTATCGACATTTGATAAATTTTAATGAAAATTTAGTTCAAATTACGGGTGTGACCGGGCAATAAGACAGGCCCGCAACTTAGCGCGCAAAATTACAAATTTGATGAAATCACTTCGTTTCAGACTCCACCAGTCGCATTCGCTGGCGCCGGCGGTGGAGGCGCCGCCTGGTGCTTCTCTGATGACATGACGGTGCGGTTGATTGATGGATCGATCAAAAGGATGGATCAGTTGAAGAAACAGGTGTGTATGTGTGTGTTAGTTACTCTTCAACGACACTTCGATTCCGGATATCCCGTAGTAACTGTGATACTTCCTTACAGGATTGGGTGCTAACGGCGCACGATGACGGTCTTGACTACGAACCGGTCAAGTTCTGGCTGCATCGCGTTCCCGAGCAGGTGAGAATTAGTATGGCAAGATGAAGAATCAGACTCTTCATTAAATAGTCTCTTTAATATCTCTGAATAACGAGAGAGTGTGAGAAATGAGAAGACTTATTCTTCATTGATAATGGTCATTTATCATTCTCACATTCAGATCGCCGAATTCAACGTCTTCGGAACAGAAGACGGCAAGACGATCAAGCTGACCGACAAGCACTACATTTACAAGGTACAGATATTAAATATTACTTATGTTTTTCTTTTTTTACTTTTCAAATTTTATTATTATAGGGTGATTGTGCTCGTATTGGTACTGGCCCTGTACCTCTTTCCACGCTCCCGAAAGCCGCAGTCACTGCTGATCAACTGAGCGCAGGCAACTGCCTCTACACACTGGGAGATAAAGGGAGAGAGCTGCACGAGGTGAGCTCATTTGGTTTTAAAAATAAATTTCTCTAAACATTCGAATCATTTTGCCGTGTGTGAGAATTTTCCTGTCACAGGTCCGCATCGTTCGAGCCGGCAAAGTCGTGCAAAAAGGCATCTACGCTCCGATGACTTCGACTGGAAGGATTATTGTGAGTTTATCTATGATCTTTGATCTTTCGATGATAGATTTTTCGAGTCGAAAGTCGAATCAATAATGTTTAGGTCAACGACATCCACGCATCCTGCCACAATATCATGCAGGCAAATGCGATCGGGCACTCTGCTTATTGGGTATTTCCGCTGAAAATGAAGCTAGTGCAAAATGGCAATTACAGGTTGTGGAAAAGGCAAATGATACCTACGAGAACTTGTTCGGCAGGGACTCGGATGAAGTTGTCGAGGTATTGTGAAATTAAATGCAGACATTCAGGCAACTAAAAACTCTTGGGAGAAATTCCTATAGTTCATCTTTTATTTCAGACACCAGCCGGTCTTTCCACCATACTGGCAATATCCGATTTGGTTATGCCGAAGAATGTGATCATTTGAGCCAACCAGTCGGATCGAAATTGAGCACAAAGTGTCAGCCATTTGTCTGTATTTATTCGTTCATATTTTATTTCAAACAAGTATGAATAATAATATTCACTGATATAACAATATTCACCTTGTCAGTACACTCTTTTTTTTTACCTAACTCGTAAGAGACACGAAAGAAAGATCGACGAGCACATGCTCTGAAAATGAGTAATTGAATGCGAAGCGCAATGATCAATCGGACGATTACTAATCGGAACGGGCAAGGCCAAATTTAAATGAACATGGTAACTAACGTTACTAATCTTTCCTAATACTTAAAAATCTGATTGGGTTATTCTACACATAAACATCCCGAGTCGTTCACTGTTCCTTCTTCCATTCGGTTCTCTTCCACTATGGCCATCGCGGTATGTCCAATCGTCTTGACAGCGAGCTTTTAAATGTTCACAATTACAGCAAATATTTGGCCAGCTCAGCGAAATTTTTGCAAAGCCAGCCAGAATTGGTGCTCGATCATTCCAAAGAATTGCTGTTCGATCATTCAATAATGACAACGATGATACCTGCATTTTTATATTTCTACTAATGTGTCTTCTGACTTTTGTAGCGACCACGTGTGCTGTGCTTTGTCTATGCAGAATGGTGAGATTTATTTGTTTTTTTTTTTTTCTTTTAAAATGAGTTCGAAATCAATTTTAGATGCACTTGAAATCGGAGAAGTCAAAGAAGCCGTTACTCCCGGTATATAAATTCTTCACTATTTATGTTTATAAATATGATTATTTCAGACCGTTCACAGCAATCCTCTCATGGAACATGATGAATTTATTAATAATCAAGCAAAGAAGTGATTATTTGTAAATATTTCTTCGATGATTGTATATCTTCAAAGTTCAGCATAAATGAATTCTTACAATAACGATCGATTATGACCGATACTACTTTGCCGACTAATTATACAAATTTTATAGAAGTTCTGAATAACCGTTCGGAGTTTGCTCGCTTTGAGTTTCATCGGTTGAATTCACTTTGTACTCGTTCGAAGTGGGAAGCAACGGAAGAGAATGTTTTCGAAGCTTGCGGATTTCCTGAAATAAGCACTAAACAAGAAACAAAAAGCCTTGATTACCTTTTCTCTACAAATATTTTTGCAGAAACTCATTAGCATACATAAATTTACGATAGCTAACGATGAAGCGATAACCACATAATATGGTATGACAAGAGAAGGGACATAGTAGTAGGTTGGAACTGGAAATAACACTATGCTTCTTAAAATATTTGTAGAATGAACCTTCAGTTAGTGAAAAATTGAATTCTGTTTCATCCCGTAGTATTGTCTGTGAAGTTTCGTTTGACGAGCCGCTGAGATCTAAATTGCGTGCATTTAGCGCATCGTGAGATTATTTTCCATTCCTCTCGTGGTTGACCTTTGATTACCGTCCGAGGGACGGAGTTTGGAAGAGGTCGGGAGGTCTTTTAGTGATCTACCGGCTCTCCTCCAAATACCTTTTCCCTTCCTCTCTCCCAGACAATCAATAGCTCGTTAACCAGTACATTGAGTTTGCTGAGCATTTCAAACGCCCGATATTTGTAAAATTTATTTTGACCGGTATTAATATATTACCTGCCCAAGTTCCAAGTGCGAACGTTGCTTCCATTCCACTCTCATTCTTCAGTGACACTCTTCCATAACTATCCGCACTCATCCACAATCCCTGCTCACTTTGTAATGACCAGCTCGAATTTTTATTCTTGACTGGCTTCCAAAGAACTCCTTTCTCTCCCCATGGAGAAACCTCGACCGAGAAGTCTGGTCTAGCACGCAAATACTTTTGAGAGTGATTACTACCAGTACACCGTGCTATCAGTAAGATCTTGAATGATAATATCGATTTTTGCCATATATTTAAAGTTACTCACCTTTCCGTAGTACTCATGAATGTACCAATCCTCGCAGGTTTGTTGATCTGGTGACATGTCTACTCCAATCGAATCCCAATGCCTATTCCGCAGATATGTACCGTGAATGGATTTGATAGTTCGTTGACCGGAAGTTTCAATCGCTAGACGCATGTCGATATTCAATGTAAACTGAGTGGTTATGAAATAGAAACAGTCTAATTTGTGAACTCACCATATTTAGAGAAAAGTAAGTGAGAATAAAAATAGAATTGAGAAAAATGTAGGTGAGAAGAGAGCAGCAAAGAGATTTCATTGAACGGGAAAGGTCACATAGAGAGCTTCGAATGCTCATCAATGAAACGCCGATTGTTCATTCTTCACAGCATTACTAATTATCGCTAATCACATTAATCACTCAGTTATACAACTTATACATGAAATATTTGATGAAGCAGAATTAAAATCCAGAAGGGAAAGAATGCTGTTGGTTTTACTAAGATACTGAGAAGTGAAGGCAAAGGTGTATAGTACTCAGACCGATGAATACTATACGAGGAGAACACACGGATACTGTACTCAGCCGATGCGCAAAATATCAATTAAGTCAGCCGATGACAGAGAGACTCTAAGAAATAATAAGACCTAGTTGTCAACCGATGACAAAGAGGAATCCCAACATAATATGTGAGACGAGATAAGAGTAGATGAAATACTTCATTCCATGGTTCAGTGCATAGAGAAGAATGAGAGAAGGAACATCAACAGCGAGAAGTAATAGAAAGCATACGGGATATCTGATCCGTGCCAGCACAGCAGGTTTTCGTCAAATTTACAGGCACAATTAATCACATGGTCCCTGATTCTTTTAGTCCGTCTAGCTCAGTCCGTCTAGCTTGTGCTCTGTTAAATATCCCTTTGAAACATGTGACCGAAAATATTGAGAACGTCGATCAGGTTGACAATGCAAAAGCACTCAAGTAGCATCTTCGCGATAAAGAAATCCCCGGTATTTTTGATTACAATAAAGTACTGGTTATCCCATGCGTGCCATTTCAGGGGCGGTATTCTTTCCTCAATTTCGGCCGAGCCGAAAATAGTTTCGGCCAGCCGAAATTCATTTCGCAAGGCGAGGCGAGGGCGTAGCGGTCGCCGAAAATCATTCCTCGTCGCAGAAATCGAAATTTTCGGCCGATCGACCGGAATGAGAGGGGTTTCTCTCCACAATAATTCGGCTCACTATTTCGAGATCCGAATATTTTGGGAGAGAAACAAAAGAATTTCGGCGCGATTACTGCAATGTTTCGGCTTGGAATATAATGTTAGAAACTATCTCATTCTAAAATTGTCGCTAATTGCTATGCAATAAGTCGTAATCCCTGTGAAATAGCTAGTTTTACCATCACGCCCATAATTTTCGTACTCATTGAGTTCATGAAAGTTTTCGGCGAGATATGTATGATCGCAGCACATCAAGTTTTCGCATTTCCGTCTTTCTGCTTCTCCCGTTTTGTCTCCGCCCTCGATATCTATGATACAGTGCGCCGCTAGTTCGCGACATTGGCAGGAAGAATGATGGAAATTAGTAATAGATGGAGAGTTGAATCGATCAACCGAGAATGGCTTAGTGGATGAATGACAGGCTTCGTAAATATAAGTTGATGGTTCGAGTCCCTCTCCGGCAATGTATTTTGCTCGTGCCACAAAAACTGCCCGAATAAATTTTCGGCCGCTCTCCGAACATTTCGGCCACCCCAAATTTTCGGCTCGGCCGAAATTGAGGAAAGAATACCGCCCCAGTGGTCATATCGAGAGCAAAAGAAATGATTAATTTTTATTAGACATAACCTTAAAAAGGTAAACACGGCCGGCAAAACTTATCAAATATTCATAAAAATCAGCATATAAGGAAATCATTCACAGGCTTCACATATCGGCTAGTCTTTGAAATCCAATCATATTCGAACACTTCCGTTTCCGTGAAACCGTATTCCCATTTCCGTTCCGGAAAAATCACGAACCCTAAAAATTGTATTAGTAACAAATTTTCACAATTTATTTATTTTTTCATTAATATTTTAAAAAAATAATTTACCTATGACATCTTCGGGCATGTTCGGATATATTTCACTGATGTGCCCGAAAAGGCTCATTGAATTAGTACTTGCAGTGTAGTTGTAGATGTTCTTCTCATACTGAAAATATTTCAATGTATATATGTTAAAAATGCTAAAAATAAATTCATTGCTTGGAACAATTCATTATTATTGAACAGAAGATCTCCTTCTAGTTGATGAGTACACTTACAGTCACAATTTCTCTGTACGGTATGGATCCTCCGGCGTGCCAGTTTGAATACATTGTGTGTCTGAAAAAAATAGGAGTATCATGAACGTTCAAAATTCAAAATACAACGATATTCAGGATCTTGAACGTTACGAGAAAATGGCCAAGGATCTTTTGGAAAATTGCCTTTACAAAATTTGCAAAAATTTTGCACTTAAATTATAATAAAAAATCAAACTTTTTCGGATATCCACTGATAAATGTCACTGTTCTTGAGGTTCCGGTGACGGTATAGGTGTAGGCCCAGACCTACAATTTGTCAAGTGAACATTTTTTTTTAATATAAATAACAAACAACTGACACTATGTTTGTTCATATTAGAAGCGAAACAGCTATACCTGGTTATGGTTAAATAGCATGATTCTCGATGTATCCTTATCGAAGTATGCAGCTGTAACTTGAGTTGGTCCGGAGAAGAAAAGATCAGTAACGGCATTCTTCTGAAAAACTTTGGTTCAAGGAAATCTTGCTGAGCAGTAGATATTAAAAAAGGAATGGGTAATACATTTCAAATCTATATGCA
>LS485170.1:92514-110214 GCA_900490705.1 Pristionchus arcanus | reverse complement strand
GAGGCATGAACCCCGGGTCATGGTTCGAAAAAATCGAAAAAAATCATTGTCGCGGATTCGACTCCTATGGTATTGAATATTCTTATAATAGCGTAACATTACTATTTGAGTGATTTGTTACCCAAAGTAATCGAGAGGAATAGCCAAATCGGTCACGATCCAAAGTCATGACCTCGGTTCCGCGCACTTCCAATACGAAATCGAAAAAGTATACATTGATATAACCCAATTGTCAAATATTTAGATGCATGACCTAGTGGGCTTCATCGTACGCCTAGGCTACCCTTGTCCCTCAATCCAAATAAGGCCTACTTTTCGTGAAAATCGAAAATCTTAGCGCAGTTTGGAGTTTAGGAATCAACCAGGATTAAAACAAAAAATATTTTTTTGCACCTCAGGGCACCTCTAATGTATTCAACATGAAAAATTATATCTAGCTCTTCTCGTTTTTAAATTATGAAATTTGACCTTTTATGGTGTATTTCGATATTTCTCCTACCGTATCAGCGTGAACCAAAAATCGTGGGTGGTTTTGGCAATGTGAGGACTAGACCCTCCTACCATATCAATATCAAAAGGATTGGAAAGAAAAATGGCGCCGTGTCCGGGGGGTGGGCGAAATTGCTCGATTTATACCGAGCCGCTCTCTTAACTACCGGTGTAGGTTCGTTAGAATTCATCTGAAAATATATTCTGCATTGAATAATTTCAAATAGTTCGCAAATAAAACAACTTTTCCGACATTTTTTTGAAACGCAAAGTTAATAAATATAGGATATTGGAATATGAAACGGCATGGTTTCAACTTGAGAGGGAACTCGAGCATCATTGCATCATGCTAAGGAGAGAACACGAAAAAGCAGGAGAAAGTGTAAAGAAGAGATCGAAAGAAGAGATACAGAGAGAGAGAGAGAGAAGGAGAGGTGGAAGAGTGGACAGCGAAACTTTTAGGGTAGATTCTTCTTCAGAACTGCGAGGTCATTACTAATCGTCCATCCAACGAACATGAGCAGGACTAGAGACTTGGATAGCAATCTCGATAGCTCTAGTGCCGAGAGTGTGTTAGGAATGAAGAGACGGTGGCTCATTTATCGAGCTTTAGATATCAATCGTCAGACTGACGGATAAATGAGAAGAAGCAGGGGCTGCGATGACTAACTGGCAGGAAACCGATAGACAACAAAATATAAACAGCTGCTTTGAAAGTGGGCCACCGGTCTCTTCATTCTGCACACTCGGTCACCCGGTCCGACATTCGAAGGTCGTGTGCAGAGAGTTTACGCAAGCTAAAGAGTAGCCTCATGACACATGAAGGTCAGCATGTGAGTTGAGGTTACATTCTTGGATTTTTTCTCTTTTTTTTAACACACATTTTGGTTATTTATTCTGAGAATTGGCTCACAATGAACTTTGTAATTTGGCACAGATAATCACACCAAAGGACGTCATTCGTATCTTCCTTCAATGACAACTCAAGCGTGAACTTCTCATCGGGTCCAACGTGCGACTGGAGGGAAACTCTTCCATGAGGTTGGGCACGGAGATAAGTGCCATGAACACTTCTGAAGGACCAGGAGTCATCCGCATTCCGGTAGGCATTCCACAGCAGTCCCAAAGCAGTGGACTCGGCGAGGTCGACTGAGTTGTCCGAATGAGCACGGAGATAGCGGATTGGTCCATTCACGGTGCGAAAGAAGATCTGAAATATACAATAGTAACATTTATCAGTGCTGCTTTCTGGGCCGTTCTTCTCATTTTGAGGGGTATTAAAATTTTAGAATATTGATCAGCGCTGAGCTTGCTTGAGTTCGAAATGCGGTACCCGTCTCAGCCCCCCCCCCACCGGCTTAGAGAGGCAAGAGAAAGATGAAGAAACGGCTTACCCTATCGCCCTGTCTCTCGATTCTCCACTGCTCGCATCCTTTCGCATGGGTCGCCATGTCCACCATGAAGGCATCGTTGCCCGAATTGCAGTTGACAGCTCGCAGATACGTGCCATGGGACGATTTGATGTAGCGCGGCCCGACGAGGCTGCTTGCCAGGGCAAAGACTGCGATCGTAGCGAGGACGATGAGGATTCGCATGATGGAAGAGAAGACTTTGACTTTACAGTAGAAGATGAGAAAGTACTTGATACGATTCTACTGTCTCTTTTATACCACTTCTAAGTGTCATGAAAGTACCGTCATATTACTAGTACAATAACGCACCTCACTGACAGGGCTCGGAGAATGATATTTTAGCGTTCTGATAACGTTCCTCTTCAGTGCCATTTAGTCAGGAGTTAAAAAATGGAAGCACATCTAGAGTGATATGATAACGCTTATCAGCGGTTTTCAGGCAGAGAAACAGCTCTTAGTCATTTTCTTAACGTGCCCTCATGTGAGTTAAGGAGATAAGTAAGGAACGTTTAATTGCTTCCTTTTTTCCTGTTGTGAACTAAATGAAACGCCGTGTCAAATGAGATCGAACTTGAGAGAAATAGTTCGATAGAGAGCGGCAAGCAACTGGCACGTGTATTACTCGTTCCGATTAGTCATTTCAACCTTCTTTTCTCTCCGAAATTAAGTCAGTCTGACGACTACTTCAGGCTGATTAGTAATATACCACTGAAGTTGCTATAAAAGTGCTCACTCCGCCACTCATGCGTTCCATTATTTCACTCTCTCTCTTCTTTACATTATTGTTAATCAGTTCCCTTTACAGCAAAGGGTATTTTTCTCATCTCATACGTTCTCTTGTCGTTCTACTCTACACGATAACATAACATAGCGAAACAAAGAGTGTGGTAACCCCTGCCCTGAGGACCCTTGCCCTGAGGAGTTTGTTCACGTTTGCCCTGGGCCGAGAGAGATCAAACTCAATAGAGAACAACCTACTGAAATGTTACACAACTATGATCAGTTATTCATTTCGCGTTATCAATCTCTCATTCCTCACGTTGCAAACTATCCATTGCGCCTTCATTCTTGTATCGTCTTTATCATCAAGCCGTAGTCGAGTATGTTTCAGCTAGTAGATAAAATGACTTTGGTAACGCTCGTATCTTCCGAAGGACAATGTTTTCGCGTAGACAAATCAATCGCGAAGCAGTCACTAACCGTGAGCCGACTCCTGGAGGTTCGTTTTTAAGGGCTTTATCTCATTTTACTTTTAAAAAATTTCAAGGCTCTCGCACCAAATGAAAGCGACGAAATAAACGATGACACGCAAATTCCGCTTCCCAACGTAACATCAAAGACTCTTCAGAAGGTTATCGAATGGTTTACGGACTACCAAGATAGTGCAGTAGAGGTTTGTGGTATAGTAGAATCTAAATTAAAATTGTATGTAATAATTCAAGGTTGGAAATGAAGATTTATTCGATTTGATTCTCGCTGCCAACTATATGGATATCAAAGACCTCTTGGATCTGGGATGCAAGCGAGTTGCGGATATGTTGAAAGTACGATTATTCCTGGCTCTTTCAATTGATTATCTTTACTATCTTTACATCTCTCAGAACAAATCGCCTGCGGATATTTGCAAGACTTTTGGCATTGTCGATGATTTATCTCCGGAAGAACATAAACAGATCTGCAAGGAAACTGCATATTTCGGTGAGCTTTCTCCAATTGCGATCGTTACATAGAACCACCCAATAAGCCTTATCGCAATCTCTTCCAGACTTTGCGTTTCCGCCAAATAAAGAATATGAAGAGATTGATATCGTCTTTCGACTCTTGGACCTCCCGAATGAAATTATCTCAATTGTCATCCAACAACTGAACATTGTGGATAGATTGCGAGCAAGAGTGTGCCGGAGACTTCTGATGGTTAGATTTTAAACTTTTCTTAAAATTTTATCAGCATTTTTAAGCTCGAACAACTTGGGCGATACCACATCAACAAGCTGGATTTGATCTTAGGCGATATTTCTTCATCCGTAATTAGACCTGAAAGATTAGAGTGTTTGATTTGAATAAATTTCCTATTATTGTATTTCCAGGTTGACTATTGTACTGTGCAATTTCAACAGTAATGTTTCGTTCAACTTCATCATAGAAAGCTATATCGCTCTTCTGAAAAATATCGCAAACAATACCGCTGTGGAAAACCTTACACTGTGCAGAAAAGTGAGTTTGAAAAAAATAGTACTATTCGATCAAACATCGTTTACAGTACGGCTCGTCTTCAAACTTTGATCCCACGGAACTCATGCCCTACATCAATGAAATTCCTACTCGAGAGCTAACAATTGTAAAACAATGCAATCTAGTTTCTACATTTGAAGCCACTCCGATTCAGACCAACACAACGGGACAACTCGACGTAAAGAATGATTCGCTGGCCGTGTGGACTAGAGAATGAGAAAGTCTCTACCTTCCTAGAACAAAGCTCACTGGTTTCGGACTCTTACGTTTGTATAATGTGAGTTTAACCATTATAATCCTGTTTAAATAGCATTTATCACTTTCTAGGATATTGCAAAATCGAAGATCGCACTAAGACGTTTTCGTGTGGCAGCCACAAACCGAACTCTTATGTATCTGCTCAGAAACATTGGAATCACTCTCGTTAATAATCAGTTTATTTCCACGAGAGCTGATGTTAGAGTAAGTATGATCGGAATTTCCGTACTCAAGTTGCCTTTCTAGGCGTTCGCCGAAGTTTCCATGTTCTTCGGATCAAAATACTTCTTCTTGATTGGAGAGAATATGATTATTACAACCGATGGAGGTATCTTGCAATATAACGAGGGTGAGCTGTGGATAGAAAGACACAATGATGATGGTTCAATGCCGGATCTTCCCTGCTTCGCAGAGGATATCCCCATCTCTTATATTATTGACTGTGACCCGTTGACTGTTGTTTACAAATAGGCTGTGAAGAATTTAAGAATAAACGATGTTTATTTTGCAATAACCATATGGAACTTTATCATAGAAAAAACTTATGCAATGAGTGTTGCGGGTTCGCAAGTAAACTGCGCACGCGATGGTTGCAGAGTAATAGTCGGGGTGATATCGTTCAGAGCGGTGACTGAAATTCGCCAATGTGATACTTTTTAGCTTATCTCTGTTGCTCGAAATATGCGCCGCCGTGTCTTCCTTCTGTGCACTATCTCGTTACTGAAGCAGGCGAGAGATTTTGTGAAATGAAGAGACGGGGGCTCATATTTCGAGCTCTACTTCTCCTCCCTGCCCTACCTTTCCAGTCTTCAAGCATAACCGCTTCGTTGCATCGAATAGATTTGCCAGCCTCGTCGAGTGTCTGAATTAGAGTGGACAAATGAAGAGGGCAGAGTGCGCGGCGTGGCGAGGAATGAGAGGAAGAGTGAGGGGGGAGGGATCAACTCTTGCGCAAGAGTTCGAACTCTTGCGCAAGAGTTGAATTGAGAGTGGAAGCTTCGATAACTTGGCGTCGATATATCGGGTCAATCGACTTGATATTTGAATATTTTCGACAACGTGACGTGCTAGACCAGCTGAGCATTGTTTTGCGCTAGAATCAATCTGATTGGGACATATTTCAAGGTTATTTTCTGCCAAAATAAGTCCTAAGGAGCACTAATCGATGTGTTTATGGTTTGTGGAGATCATTCAGTCCAATATCTCAGCTTTTGACTCGATAAATGCATGAATATTGCTCTGAAAATAACTCTTCGCAAAAGGGTAGATGGAAGGCCTACGGTATGCAAAATGGTTATAAAAGACTTTTAGGTAGTTATTATGCAAATGCCACACCAATAGATTAAAAATCTCGACGTCAAACGATCGAAAACGATCCATTCCCACATCTACTCTTGCGCAAGAGTTAATCCCTTCCCCCTCACTCTTCCTCTCATTCTCATTCCTCGTTGCGCCGAGCGGCAGAGTCTTCCTTTAACTCTTCATCTGTCCACTCTAGTCTGAATTATTCTATTTCAAATATCGACAACTCATCGAACTTAGTGTTCACTCAATGTAGGGTGGATCTCGTGTACAGAAGCCCACTCACTCTCATTATTTCATTATTTCATTCATTATTTTGGATGTCATTTTCCAGTTTTCAAACGAAGTATCATTTCGTTCATATCATCTATTCGAGTATCTGCTTCAGCCTCAGTTCGGTCCTACGAAAACCGCTTTACGGGATACGCTTTTGTCTTTTACTTATTTTCGAATCTCTACATGAACTCACCACCAATCGGAATCCCTTGTCACACGAGAGCACACAATTGCCCTTCGTTGCAGGAAGAGAAATGAGCTTCGTTTTATCGCAGCCGGCGCATTCGAAGGTCGTGTACTTCGAGGTGTCGCAAGCTAAAAATACCTATTATTAGAACCGTGAAGGTGTTTCTTTTCTCTTGTCTCGGTACTAAAATACCATGACAAGAACAACTGAGTGTCCTTATTGATAATTATTTTAAAATTAACATACGTGTAGGAGTTGTGGTCTGTTGTACACAGGATGTGGTCATGTATCCGAAAGGATCGGGCATATAGGAGGACGTCATAGTAATTGAAGACGCGGCTTCAAGCAAAATAATTATTGGGATAGCGATGATGCTATCTTACCACTCCAATAGCCGCCCTTGCAGGAGATAATAGTGGTTTCGCCGCCCTGGGAAGTTTGAAATATATTGAGTGCTCAATTCGAAATTCCGTCTCATCATTACATGATATGACGAGACTCGTATCGCTGTAAACTGTATTGAACAATTACCTCAAGAACGTATCCCTTTGCGCAGCCGAGTGTGCACCTTGCACTATACGCACCAAATCCATCGAGACGGAAAAGTTGCTTGTAGTCACAATTGATACACGCAGAGAGCTGGTACCAACAGCCGCAGGCTGTTAAATGGCTGTATATTGGAGTGTGCAGTACGGGTCGCCGTCTCTTCATTTCACACACTCTCTCGACCGGTAGAGTAGCGAGAGGAGGTGAAATGAAGAGACGGCGACCCGTATTGCTCACTCTAGTGAAATGGTTTTATAAGGAAAAAGGTAAAGTTATCCCGTTAATCAATTTTTGCACCCTGCGAAAGATCACTGATACCAGTGATTATCATTCAAAGCCAATTCAGTTAGAAGGCTTTAAAAAAACTTGAAAAAAACTTGCCTGGTTTAACCGTGTCGGGCGGAGTTCTCGCTTTCTCAGCTGGAGGCATGTATCTACAATGAGCAGCTCTGCAACTTGAACAAAAGAACAATTTACCTCACGCAATTAACCAATACTCCGGTTCCAAGGTCAGTACGGCTGAAGTCGCCGTCCATTTTCCTTCCTGAATATACTCTGATTCACCCTCGTTTTTGATTTGAAATAGAGCTGGATATGTGAGCCTCCGTCTCTTCATTCTCCACACTTTCTTACCGGTCAGAGAAGCGAAAGTGTGTGTGAATTGTAGAGACGGCGAACCGGATTTCGAACTCTATTGAAAACGCACCCTTCCATGTGCCTCCTTCGTAGGATAGCTCGGCCATGTAGCTGTTTGTGTTTCCTTCCTGAAAGGGAGCAAAAGGATGAAACACAGCTCTCATCTCTCTCATCAAAAAAGCTAATAGAAAAGCGGCACTCGGTCGGCATGTCAAAACTACTGCACAGTTGACTGGTGATCATTATTCGTTTTACATTATTCCACACTCTTTCGCCATTCTAAGTGCGCGAATAGTCATATTTTTCTTCTACTAGTGTACAGCCAACCCACCCATAGTCGGTATCCCTTGGCGCAGCTGAGGATGCAGTCGCTTCTCGCTCCCTGGATGGAGCGAATCGCTCCGGGATAGCAGTAGCCGGCCGCTTCCGGCGGGCAGGCAGCGGCACCGTACGCCTGGGCGCAAGCTGTAATATATTAGTTGACCTCAGTTTTGGTCACCTCTATGCATGTCCTAACACTCCCACCCCAAGTCCCATTGTACAGAAATCAGTTTGTCCAGCATTTTTAATCAGCCGCGTCTGGGCGCAAGCTGGAATTTTGCTTGTTACTAGACAATCGAGGTGATGCTGGAGCAACACCACATAATCTATTCTAGAAACCCATTGAAGAGAATGTTATGGGGGATATTGGGTGTTTTTGGCATCCTAAATATTTCTTCTTTGACTTCTAATTAATCGTTCATCATCATTCAAGTGGAAACTACGAAAATAAAGAGATCACTCACTGGCCGGTGCCTTTTCGCACGAGAATTTCGCTTCAACTGTTCTGAATTCGTCCTTGTTTACATCGACATCTGAAAAATTTTGAAATTATGAAAGAAATAAAACAAGAAAGATTTTAAAACTCACAAAACCAATATCCATTCAAACATGAGGCATACGAAGCAGGTTGAGTTCCATATCGCTAAAATACAGCAAATGTTTTCATGGTCTGGACTCAAATCGACTGAGTCTTGCGGGAAAACTCTGGTGGCTAACGTCTTTTTAATCATCACTATCAACATACAGGGCACTAGGTCGGATGAGAACATTCGGATGATAACCTACTGGATGAGAACCAAAATTTTTCTTTTTCTTTCGGATGTGGGATTGTGAACATACTGACAAAATACTACAACGCTCGAAAAAATTTTTAGTTCTCATCCAGTAGGTTATCATCCGAATGTTCTCATCCGACCTAGTGCCACATACAGTAGTAAGTCGGTATCCCGTATCGCACTGCAACGTGCAGTTTCCTTTACCGGTGGCAGATGAACTCTGCAATTGTATTTTCCCTGTTTTCCGTTCATCAAAGCATAATTAGGGCTGACTGAATGAAACCATTCCGCGTACTAACTCTCCACTCTAACCGGTGAGACAGCACGCTAAATGAAGAGATGAGTGCATTCTTCATCCTGATAGCCAATTTTTTTACCTGAACGAACAGCTTCGTCGGATTGCTTGATGCTACGGTGGTATCAGCAACGTACGGGCATCCGCATTCTGTTGTTAAAGTTGGAATCAATTCGTTTTTCAAGGCACATTAAGTACAGAGAGGGATCATCTTGGACGAGGGGCTAAACTCGTCTTCCGACCAACTTTCTAATGGTGAGAAGGTTAAATGAACAATCAACTGCCTCAGTAGGCTAACCTTCAACAGCCACTACTGCATTCTTCTTGCACGTAAACTGACTTGCTTGAGCAGAAATCGATAGGATGGGGTTGGCGACTGAAGCTTTGGGTTTTCGAAGGAAAAAGTAAGAGTAAAATACCTGACCAAACGGTATTGATGCAAAGAGCAGTCGTAACCTCAGCAGTAGTGCTTCCGTATTGCGCCTGAGAGTGATAATCTATAGTCACAACAAGGAACTCTTGACTACTGATTTGCTCAGTGAGGCAAAATTGATGCCGAAATGCCATTAATATCTGATAAAAAAGTTCCTTACCAGCATTGTATACCCCAGCGGACATTTCATCGATGAAGCTGCGGCCGTGTCGTAATCCAGATACAATTTGCTCACATCACAATCGGCACATTCGATGGCAGTGTACGGACATCTGGTATCTGAAATTACATTAGGTTGTTTCATATTTTGAATCGCAGATATAGGCCAGTACAAATATGTCGATTGGTCAGTCTGGAAGAAAAATAAGCTCACTCAAGGTTTGTGCATTTGCGAATAATAATAGAATTTGTCCGGCTAAGAAGAGCAGCATCTGAAGAGATTATATGGGAAAATAGATTTAGAGTGTGCAGTTTGAACAAGAGCGAATCGATATTTGCAAAGTGGGCACTCAATTGAGCGCTAACGAGTGTGCAGCCAACAGTTAAATAGGTGAACCCATCCGATCCCATGCGGTCACGCTTCAACATAGAATGAAAGTGTTTGTACGTGTTTATGGTAGAAGTGATCAGAATCAGTGGTTAGAGTGTTGAGATGATGAGTTCGCGATCAACGGGGATGAATGGGGTTAGAATAAAGAGGCTGAAGGTGTGCTGAGGGGTACAGCGAGGAGGAATTTGGAATGGAAAAATTCCCATCGCAAAAATTCATCAAAATCAAAAAAAAACTTCCGAACGTTACATGAAAGGAACGTCAGTTAAAGAGATTCTAAAACGGATCAGCGCCGAATGTCGGTTGCTCTCACCTCTAATGATAAAGAGTGTGACCACTTCGGGGCGTTTCCTCTTCTCTTTCGCACAAAACGTGGTGCAGTTCCTCATTTGAGGTCAGCGGTTCGACCCACTCTTCGACTCTAATCGGGCTTTGTACATCAATCTTGCTGCAATTGAAACTGCTTTAACAAAGACATCATGCATGATCTATTTCGAAAAATATTTAGCTTGTTCGATCACTCGATATTTGCTCCGGAATGTGAAACTGAAATTAAAACACTCTTTAGAGACATCAATCCACCCACAATTCGACCTTGCACCCTCTCAACTCCATTTCAGCCTCTTTATTTCACACACTGTCTCCACTTGCAAAAGTGTGACCACCACTCTCATGGTCAGGTGTGACCGGATCGTCACATTATATCTTCTTTTGCAGATTAAGTTATTTGTAGCAAAAAGAGTTGGTTCGACTTGTAACTGTTGAAGTTATACTGAACTCATTTATCAATTCTGAAGAATGTTCAACGGATGCACTCGCAGATGACCCTATGGGATTTAATTCACATAATTTAAACTACCCGGCACACTTTTTTGTTGCATTTTAAACAATTGATGGTATGCTTAAAGTTTATCATTTCCAGTTAACGGATGCACTCGCAGATGACCCTGTGGGTTCCGTCCTGAGGCGATCCCAACTGCCCGGTGTAATGGGACAGGACAGCGTGTCTGCCGTAGCCGGCGGTGGGAAGAGTTTGACGCTGAACGATGTTGGTTCAGTGCCTAATATAACATTTGGATAAGGTAAAAGGTAAAGGTTCACCCCGTACTCAAGGCACATGAAGTCCTGCGGGAGCCCACTGCTAGGCCAGTGACTATTTTAAAGGATAAATGATATGAAAACGTAATTTTTAAAAAAATCGTTTGAAAATTGCTCACACTGTTGACTCCCCAATGCAGCAGGGTAGCCCAGCAATGCTGACGCACGATGATTTCAGTAATCTGCAAAATCGTTTCATGTAAACATGATATAAAACAAACATGACGAACCGTCACGTGGAAATTCTCCGCCCTCAGGGTTATATTATGCCAGTGCTCACCGTCGTACTTCCTGTTCGTCGGCCAATCTAAGCAATACTTTTCTTCGAATATCTTACTACTTTTAGGTGATGCATGAGTGTAACTACACAATTGAGTGAGCAATACGGATTTGGTCTAATAGTAAGATGATTGGAGAAAATACTGAAGCACTGTGCTGCACAGAATCCTTTGAATAGAGACTCACTAGGAATCTCAATCATCTTTCGTCTGCCATCATTGGAGATGAGTTCGCCACAGAACTTGGGATCCTTATCCCCTAAATAATAAATTGTTTGCACTTTTTAAAACTTTGCATACACTCGCAAGATTGCGTTGTCTCATTGAAGGTGTGGTACTGGATACACTTCTTCTTTTCTGGAATGAACAGGATGTGTCTTCAATTATTTTTTATGGTAACGAAACCACCGATCATAAGAGATAAGGATGGCTAAAAGACATCAGTAGCAACACATTTTTCGAAGGACTGTTTACACTGAAGCAGAACTATGCAACGTACTAGGAGGTTCGGGTTCGTGGCCGTTGAGATTGGCCTCTGTTGGATCACAGTAGCACGAAACACGTGTGAGGCCATCGGCAGCGTCTATAAAAGTTTAAAGCTGATTTCATGTAAGGAAGTCTCGCGACGCTACGCCGCAGGTGTTTTGCAATTAAAACTTCAATTCGCTCATTTCTGGACACAAGATGTTTTGATATGGCAGTCTCTAGCATGTCACAATAAAAATTATCCTATCAACAACGCACTTGCAATATCACCAGTATAATAGCTGGGAACGTTGTGCGCTCCATAGAGATTATTTTGATTGCCCGCCGTGAACCGCTGCAAAAATTGTATTTAATATGTTTCTTTGTAATGGTTCTCGAGTTTCTAGTTTAACTAACCTCATTAAATCCATGTGCATGATTAAAATCATGCTGATAACCAGTGAACATGCACCCCCGGCGCACAATGGCTTTGGAGACCTAAAACATACTACTTTCTTTTATCAACAAAAATAAAAATAAAATTTAGAATTGCGAACCACATCGTTCATAGGGCTGCCCGTAGCATAAAGGTTGTGCTGAAATGCTATTTATATTTGACAACAAAGGTTCACGATTTCAAACCTGAATAAATGTTTTAGTCGGGAAGTTCGGCAGCAGCATATATTGAGTCTTATTCGTGTAGTCAACCAATTGCATGCAAGCATCTTTATGACCCGTCCCTGAAATGTAAGCGATCAAAATTATCACATTTAAATAGGCCGAAGTTTGCGAAAGTTCAGGTTAGGGTACGTCTGAAACAAGCAATAGTTCCAAATAAACGCACATTCACACAATCCGGTCTCTTTGTCCCGTTCATGCATTTCCACACAGCCATCACCTCCTTAATTGCACAATTATATTTTCATAGCTTCTCCTTTTTTTCAAACCTCGGTTAAAGTCGTTTTCTGCATCCTTCACGCACACAGTACCGAATCTGAACCTCTCATATTTGTTCTCATAAGTTGCTCGTAATTTACTGATTGCCTGTGGAGATGAAGCCCCAATAGCCCGTGTTGGCGATGACTAACACTTGTTTCCACGCGCAAGTTAACTTTTCCCAGCCAGCGCCTAAAATAGTTTTAAGTTTTAGAATTGTTTAAAGTAATTAATGAATTGTAATCAAATTCGCACATAGAACATTCGGCCAACGACAAGCGCTGAATTTAGCGTAATATTTCTCCCTAGTCCACTTCCTCTTCGTTTCGCCGTCATAAATGTGACGAAGCCAGGCGAAGTCTTTCGGAACGGCGGCTTAAATTGTGTACACATTAAGCAAAAATAATGAAAACAACAACCTCTAATCATATGATTCTCCAATTCATTTTCCACTGTCGGAAGAAACATGCCGTAACGTTCGCAGTACCTTTGCGCCTATACGGAATTTGATATGGGAAGCAAGCAGATACCTACCGAAACGAAATTTCTCTTTGTCTCCGAGCTAGCCAAACATTTGCCAGGAACAATACTCGATTGTTCACCGACGCTACATTTGTAGCCAGTTTCTGGAAATTGCCAACATTCGCAAACAAATTCTGAATAACGAAATACTTACCAAGTACACAAATTGACTGTTTGGCTCCAGTAGACCGGAATTTTGCTCCTGATGAATCTTGGCTCAAGTGGAATTTCGACTTCTACAAAGGAGATCCTTGATTTAAAATTACTAAATATTAACGTACCTCGAGCATCATTGCATTGAATATCTTATTCGGCGCGTTCACTTCGACCTATAATACAAATTTATTTTCGTACTGCCAATTTAGGCCAATTATTTGAAATATTCTAAATTACCGCTGATCCCGGTAAGATCGATGAACATTGCGCTGAAGCTTCATCGAGTTTGACCTGAATTGTAGTTTCAAATCGGTAATTTCATTTTCTAATTTTGAAGCAGATTCAAGTTCGAAGAAACAGTGATAAAGCATTATGTTTAGAACATATGAGCCGCGGTCTCTTCATTGCTCACACTCATTCAGTACTCTAGCAGAGAGGGTGAAATGAAGAGATCACAGATCATACATCGAGATCTAACTGTATTGTAACCTCTTGACTGACTGCGAAATAGCATCTATTTGCTACGAATGCTGTTCGGTAGGGCAGTGTGTCACATTTGATTCGAAGTGATTCAGCTGAAATTTATTTCAGTTCTAGTTGGCTGGCCAATTTCCTGCTTCATAGAATTATGGGTAATTCCTCTCGTTTCTTCCTACCTCTACTTCAATAACCGTCGAGGGTCGGGCGTAATCAATGGGAAAACAGAAATATCAGGACGATTCTTAACCCTGGTAGTGTAACTCACACAGATGTGGTCGAAGTGTATTGAAGAAACTTGCTTCCGAGAAAGAACAGAGAAATGTTAGTAGAACTAAAAGAATCATGTCAAACTCTTCAAAAAAGCGAGCTGAGAGTCTTTTATAGATGAGCGAAGGATGTACATTTGGAAGTTTTTCATAGGCGGCCGATGCGAGATGAAACGCTTTAAAGATACGTTGTTTAAGATCAAAGGAGGTGTTGAAAGCATGTTCAATTTACAACTGAAGAATTCTAATTGTAAGAAGAATGTTTCAAAGAAGCTTCTCAAGGTTGGGTGTTCTTGATTACATTTCTCTCCGCTATACGGTGAGTTTTTGTTGTGGTTTCGTTTTATTCTTGAAATCATTCATTCTGCGGACGGATCCATCCAGATGAAATACAGGCTACATTACGCGGACTGGAGGTCAAAAACGCATTTTGGCTTGAAGGCAGTTTACTCGCTAGGGCTGGCTCTGCGTTCAGCCCCGCTTCCAACATTTAATTTCGCAGCACCCCCTTGGTTTAGGAGGAACTGAAGGCGCTCCCACTTGATGTTGGCTATGTTCGTTCAGTCGTAGTGAAGTCTTGCAAACTCTTACAATTAGTCTTGTTTCGTATGTTGATGATAGCTTTTCCCTTCTGATTGCTGGAAATTGCAGAGATTGCATGAGCCAGCGTAACAAATCTGTCTGCAAATAAGAATGTATGCAGATGTCTGCAAGCACGTGAAGCAAGGCAAGTATCTGCAGGCGTTTGCTTTAATCACAGACGACAGAAAACCACATGTTGAAACTGGATGGCAAACTTACAATTAGCAAGTTCTTCGTGAAGTCGGGTTTACTTCAAGGAACTTCTTTCGGCGAAGCACGAGTCTTATGGAAAATTTTCTTAATAAATACATCATCAAAGATGAGGTATGACAATTGCATAATATGTTTAAGCATTCTGAATTTTTTTCGACTGTTGATTCAATTGTAGTACATGCCTGTCGTTTACGGTTTCTTTTGGTCATCAGTTGCTTTTGCCTTTGTTACATTTCCATTCTCATTCTACTCGTAAGTATATATTTCCTTTTGTATACACCTTGTTTAAAAACGAATTGAAGGTACGTCCGCTGTCTCTGCGATAATACCTTCAAAAGCTCTTACATCTATCGTTTGATCACTATGAATGGAATTGCGGTTTTTTTCCGTTGTCAAATCCGGTCGAGATGCGACTTCCTTTCAGAATTTTATCCAATATCTTGCATACATGCTCACAAATCAGATAGGAACATTACCCAATATGAACGATTATTTTACATTCTTGATGGATCATAAACTGGTAGTATTTGCACAATATGCAAATATACAGGCCTTGTAATATCAGGGCCAATTCTGTCAATTCTCCCTGCTTTTCTCATCAAGCGCTCAGTCTACGTTCAACATGTTAATATCCCTTAATCGGCTGCTTTCCATTGTTAGGAATAATCAGTTGAAAAATGTATGTTCCTTGAATTACCATCATTTATGCCTTCTTATTCAGCACGATCGAATATTTTTCATAACTGCCTGCGTATTCGCAGCAATAATACCTACTCTCGTTTCCATTCCTGCGTTCTTTGGCATGATTTTTATTAGACTTTCCAATCGATAATAGTTTTAGCCAATTGCTTATTCTTGCCAATAATCTCTACTACTGGCCAAACTCATTACATAGCTTTCGTAATTGAGAGGGTAATAATATTCATGCACATAAAAACAATTCACGATTCAGACCCGAACTGCATTTGGATTCTTTTACTTCGTGATCGGAGGAATTATCTCAAATGTTTTGAGCGCCATTTTAGTCTATCAGTTCTTTAAGTGAGATTTTTTCAGATTTATTAGCAAAATTTGAGGAGATATCTTTCAGAATTCGTCGTAGCCAGAAAAATAATCACAGATCAGTTTCAACCAGCATGGTTTCGAAAGCCGAGCAAGGAAACCATTTTCCCCTTATTCTAATTACAACTAATGTTCTCTAGGATTGCTAGTGAGCGTTGTTTCCACTTCATTCTTGCAACTGATTTTTCTGATCACTCAGGTAAGCGGATTTTCTGCCTATTGTCTTAAAAGTCAACTATTGTAGTCAGTCAGTTACAATTTTCAAAACTTCGTAGTAAATTCGGCTGGTTCTCTATTAGTCGCTCTATACACCGGAGTTCCGTTCTGGTGAGATTTTACAGTAAAAAAAACCTTCAAACAACATTGTATTGCTCCAAATTTATTCACATATTCTTGCATGATTAATTTTTTTTAGGTTTCTCATTGCCTTCGTCCCATCGTTTCGTCGTTGTGTCCTTCCTGTGCATCGTTTGAAGTCAGATTCTAACAGGACTTCTACTATTACTACTACTACGTTTTTGCAATAGTGCAAGCATAACATATTTCCGCGCGCAACAATTGTTATTTCATTTTTGATCAAAACTTTTAACCTCTCCCGTTGTCGCCGATTAATTGTAAATAATTATGTGCGAAATTGATAAATACTATTTAACTGAAATCAGGTGATATCTATGATCGAGAAGAAAGTGCCCTATAACCCGAAGCGCGGAGCGCTGAAACACTGAAACCAAACGCTGAAACGAGTGTGATGAATTTATGTGTGTGCTGTGTGTATTGGGGAAGGTGTTAATCACACTTGTAAATTATGGGTCATGTTGATGTACGCTGATGTCGGTTTGGTGTTATCCCAGTGAAACAAATAAAGAACACATAGTCCACAGGGAACACATTTCACAATAATGATTGCGATAATGACGTATGCGAAACAGTTACCCGTTCATTTGTTAGTGTCGCTTAATGATTACATTAGTGTTGTTGATAATTCTTTATCACTTCAAATCATCTTCAATCACACTTTCTCGTAGACGATATCGACAGGCTTCGAGAGGTCACGGTCTCGGACGAAGTTTGCTAGCCTCCAGTAGACCTGAATGTAGCCAGTTTTTCATCGAAATCTTTGAGAAATAGTTCTTGTATCGTACATTTATCAATATTCACCTAATAAAGCATATCGAACTTACGCATACAAAGCCGATCCTGAAGGCAATATAGCCGATAAAGATGACATCAATAGAAGATGGAACGTGCCGAACAATTGATATGCCTGCGGGAAAATAGAAATAATATGACGACTCACGAAAAAGTCGGTAAGTCATAACGCTAGACACCTTCTTTTCTCTCCTGTTTCAACCATAATTATTCCAGGAAAATAGCCCAATATCTAAGAAGACGCGTAAAGAAATATCAGTGTTCGCTATCAGAATATTTTGGATCGTTGTGTTGTTACCGTTTTTTCGAAGGTAGAGCAGCAGCGTCTCCTTTGCCACCGTTAGAGCCTACAATTGAGCTTTGATTCGAGAGCTATAGTTTTAACTTTTAACTTGAAATTGTTTATGTATGAACAAGGTCGTTACAGCATTTTGCAGGAATACTGTATTCCGGATTCGTATGAAATTTAGTATTATAGACAGATAGACAAAATTGGAGGTAAATTATATTTTGAAATTCTCACCAGCACCAGGGTAATGGGAATGGCGACGCCGATTATCTGGAAAAAAGGGAGCTGTGATACAGAAGTTCGAAAAAAATATGCGCAAATGTGCCCAAAGGCGGGCTGAACCGTTTGCAAAGAATAACCTTAATGTAATTGTTGTATCGAGTGTAGTCTGTACTCTCTACACAATAGAGTCCTACTCATTAGCATATCGCACGGACTGTCTAGCCGTCCCTTGTCCGCCCCTCATCGCATTAGCATGCTCCCGTCCCTTA
>LS485170.1:52511-89881 GCA_900490705.1 Pristionchus arcanus | reverse complement strand
CTGCTATGTAGATAAACCTTGCTATACCTTGAGATCCTCTGTGTTATGGGACAAGGCAGGCACTACATAACAGTAATACTCACATTAATCACATTATAGATCATGAGACAGGCACGGGACGGATGGAACACTCCGAACATTCCCACTCCGACAGCGAGAATGGGGATAAGGAAGATGTAGCTTCCAGATATGATAACGAGCACCAGGTCAATGACAATGAAGACGTTCGCGAGTGTCTGAAATCTCATTGTAATTATTCGACTCAAATGAAACTTTAATTTTTTTCAAATTGAACGGGAAAAGGCGAAACATTTACAAAATTACCCGAATATGCGCTCCAAAGCAGCACGTGCGATATCTTGGATCATTCTCGTCGAAGTGATGTGCCAAACTGTTCATTACACCTTAAAAATAAGTTGTGAAAATTTAGAAGATAATAAAGAGCAAGAAAATGGTATAGTGACTGCGAAGGATATTCAGGAATCGGGCATAAACAGACCTAAATACTCGTCTAAACACCGATTACTGAACACCCTCTTAGTAATCACATTTTGTTTTGCTCAATACAAAAAAGGAATACTTGCGTGACGGATAGTTAAAGTTTAAAGCGGAGAACGATCGCTGAGAAATAGAGAGGTTTTTTACCATGAGAGCCATACCTCGTCGATCTTATCTGATTCTTCCATCAAGAGTGGCTAAAACGATCCAAAAAGGTAATTCGACGATGAAAATTAGTAATGACTGCTTCTCAAACACTCTTGCAAATATGTATTGTTCATGTCTCGATTTCGTAATCAATGTTGTTCTCTACCCAACTGGAAAAAAACATCAGCTGTGAGCGAGACTACTTTAATTTCATTTACATATTTATACATTGAACATCGTATTATTGCAACCACTTCAAAATACTAAAAAAGATACTAATTCTTCGATGTTAACTTTAGAGCTTGACCCCATACATTTATAGAACACGAGTACTACGTGAATATGTCAGCAATGCAGGAACTTATTGATGGTTCCGATATGGTCAAGGTATTTCTTCTCATCGAAATTGTAGGTGAAAACGTGCGATTCCGTGAAACCGTACCAATTACCATCTGCGAACTCTGCGAAGCCTGAAAACGAGTAATTTCATGTACATGTTTGATGCACTATGATATGGTTTGTTAAAAAACGCATTCACTGTATGATCGGAAGGAATTTACCGACAACAACGTTCAGTTGAGTGGAGCATTTTGATTTTTGATTGATTGAAAATAAAGAAAACTTTTAAATATATCACCTGCGACGCCTTCAGGCATGCCGGGATAGATGGCGCTGATGTACGGGCTGAGCTCTTTCAGTGAATTCGAGCTCGCATCGTATTCTGCGACCACCTTCTTGTGCTGGAATTTCAGATTCTGATTTCATAGCGGTTCTCGAAGAAAGAAGAATCGAGCCTCCTTCTCCCACCCCTTCTCATTTGTATTATGTATAACGTCGAAATTCATCTATTTTATCTGTCTATCAATCTGGAAAAGATCCCTCTTCCAGGGATGACTTGGCAAGCTCTCCTCTAGAGCTCGAAATATGAGCCACCGTCCCTTCATTTCACACACTCTCTCGCCAGCTCGAGAGGAAAAAAGTGTGAGGAATGAGGTGACAAATGTTCACAGTTAGAGCTCTCATCTCTTCTCTCCTCTCACATTAGATCGATGCTAAAAATTTTTATGAAAAAACGAAACATAGAACTCACGCTAACAATTTCTGTGTACGGAATGAATCCCTCTGTGCGCCATTCCGAGTCGACCGGAAGTCTGAAACATATTTTAGATGCAATTTGTTAAAAGTTTTCTTTTTAAAATAGAAAATATAAATAAAAAATTATATTTATATTTGCGTTTTTCAACTTACGTTTTTGGGTAACCAGTATCGAACGAGATACGATTTCTTTTGAGATTATAGCTGTAAACCCACACCTAAAATATTTAAACTGAATCACTCGTGAGGTTGGAATAGCTTTACCGTATCCTTGTTAGTGCAGCATAGAGTGGACAAGAGGGGAAGACGAGTTTATGACAGATCTTCCCCTCTTGTCCACCCTATGCTACACTAAGAAGAATACAGTACATCTTCATTATGACAAGAATAACTGAGTATCCCCTACTAATACCTTGTTGTGGTGGAATAGCAAAATTTTCGACGTATCTTCGTCATAATAGCCGGCCATAACTGTCTCCGGGCCACTGCTGAAGAGTTCAGCAACTGTGGTCTGCAATAGTAATGTCCAACCAATTTCAATACCCAATTAATTGACTTAGCGGCCGCTCATTCCCTCGGAAAATGAGGAATAAAAGTCAAGTAATTGGTCAACCCAATACCAATTACCCAATTAATTGGTATTGTCTCCTAGTATTGGGTATTGAATTGACATCACTAGTCTGCAATAATTTTTTCCCTATCCCCCCATTGCCCTGTGCATTGATCGAATTGATCAAAGAGTATATGGAATGGCGAGAGTTTGATGATAAGTTGATGAAATTATAAAAAAAATAATGTGCAAATATAATAGAATTTCATACGTTCCAAATTTTCTGCTTGGTTTTGGCGTCGTACGCTCGTATATTCTTGCCCTTGTCGGTGAAAAACATGATTGACTTAGGTGCTGAAATTAAGTGATTAATGAGCAAATTTATAAATAGGAGATGATTAGCGTGCGTTTGAAATGCTCAGCAAATGAGATGTGCTGGTTAGCGAGCTATTGATTGTCTGGGAAAGAGGAAGAGGGAAGGAAGGGGGAGGAGGACAGTTGATCTACCGCCTCCTTCCGGCCTCTTCCCTTCTCCTCCCCTCGAACGTTCGTAAAAGGTCAGCTACGAGAGGAATGGAAAATAATCTCACGATAAATAATTGTATTATCTTACTTCCCACTACAGCATAAACGTGATTCGCACATGCACCGGTGTTGTCGTTTTTCTTCGGCGCTTTTGCTGTAATCTTTTTTTCTTCTTTGAGTGAAACCCCTAGATTAGGTTTGCAGGTCCATATCAATACTATTGATGCGTATGCCATTCATAAACTAAGCGATCAATACTATTGATATTGAACTTATAACCGTTCTCTAGATCCTCTAGCATTTCATTCTAAACTAGATAACTGTACTCACGTGTTCCGTACAGTCGCTGAATATCCCGAATGCCTTCCGCATCTAAAGTGGGCGCCACATACTTGCCATCCTCCGAAGGGTGCAGATAAATCGCAGCCATGATAGCTTTCGGGTCCGTAGAGTGATCGAGTCCTGCCATTAATCATCATAGATCTTCTCAAATATATAGAATAGTACATTATCTTCTCGACAGTATCTGCTGAGTAATAAAACCGATACCTAACGTGCACAAACAGCGAGAACCAATTATTGATTGTATTATAGGAAAAACGCAGTTTAAACTTTACCCAGTGCGTGACCGATTTCGTGAATAGCAACTGAGAGAAAATCTGTTGCTGGTTTCCTGCAAATTTTGGAAGGATTATACTCGCTATTCTACGATCAAACGCACGGCAAATGATCTGCGTTCATGATCGTCCAATTCTCATCGGCGTCAAAATGGACGTTTCCATGCGTGGGTGCGTACGCATGGGCAAGGACTCCATCTGAAAAAAATCGACAATTCATATCGAAAAGTTTAGCATACACATGTACAATGTACATTGTACATCAAATGCATGCCTTTTTTCTTGCATAATGTTGGGTCAAGCAATCTCTATGAATGGTACCACTTTCACCACCCACTTTCACCGTCGAATCCGTTGTAGCATCCATGGTATCCTTTTGTGAAGAGAATGTTAATGTCACCCTCGTCATCAACCTTCAATTATGGGATTATTATGGTCTCAGTTCGGCATGCCTAGAATCTTTGTTTTATGGCAACATTGGTCTCAAACCTCTTTGAAAGTCAATGGCGTAAGTTTTGCGAATACGTCGAATGCAGTATAGATTGCGTTTCTAAAAATAAATAATCGTCGTCAACTAGCAGAATTTATTAAACCATACCTAACATCGCTCTCCTTCATTCCCGACCCATCGGTATTAATAGAGAAAGTGAGGTCCTTCTTGTTCCATTTAAGAGCTGAAATATGAACTTCCTTCACCTCCATATCAGTTTGGGCTCCTATTAAAATTTACGAGTCCCTAAATTCTAATTTGAGATAAAAATTCGAATAGAGCCATTCGAGGACTATACCTTGTGATCCCTCTCCGAATGTTTGAGATGCAATATCGGGAACTCCACATCTCGGGGCGGCCATTTTCTCTCTAGTAGCTGTGTCGGCTTCCCCCGTCTCCTTGAGACCAGCCATCCTCTGGAACTTCCTGAAAAATGTGTGTATTGATTATGAAACGTTTCGGAAAAAATAATTTAATTTGTGATTATAATTTTTGGTTCCAATGCAAAATGCATACTTGTACGCATTTCGTTGCACAACAGCTTGGTCCTCCTCTTCCGCACTTTCGGCCATCAGCCGATCGGGTTGAATATATCCGTACGTTTGCAAGTATTCCTGAAATAAAAACCAATTTGAATGATTTAAAAATCATTCAAAATAAAAACCAATTTGAATGATTTTTTAAATAGTCCAGTCACTTGTTAGCGAATGATTAATATTCAGCGTAAAATATTCGTTGGAAGTTAACGGCATGAAAGCTAAACAAAATATCAATTGTACCGTTGCTGCATCCTTGGACACTGGAGCTGCTCCGATGAGTGGTAGGAACAGGAGAATGAAGAGGATCAGCGGCTGCATCCTGGTAAAAAACAGGCGATTATCGAGAAAAACTCTAGAAGATGTACGCAAATGAGGCAATTGAGAGTATCATCTAAATACTTTGACAATAATGTGGCACAGGTTCTTATCCACCTTACCGTACGCTTGCATTTTATACTTGGTTGCGAAGTGTGTAGTCTCATAATCGCTGTTAATCGGCTTATCGTGATCGTAAACGTAAACGCTCCATCGCCGTATTATTCGTTTCAGCAATATGATAACATCCGGACACTATTGGCCATTTCATGGACAAGCTGAAAAATCGGAAAAAAGTAATCCTCGAAATCGGATAATCTTGGAATCTATGCAACATGTGCTCAATATCATAGCAATCCACCAGCGTAACATCCCTGCTGCTGAAGTTGGCAAAATTTTGATGCATATCACAACATTAATTCAAACCACTGTCATCTTCCTCATTCCAATCTCTTATCGGCGATGCGTGAGGAGCAATACATTTCGTTGCCTATGTTGCGACCGTTTATGGTCACGCGGCACCGCTTCGCAACCTCTCAGCGTTATCGTACCACGGCCGTGGTTAAGAAAAGGCACAAGGCTCTCAAAGCGCCCATCTTCCCAAGCAATTTTCGCTCGAAGTCGTGACTCACGTAGGCGTATTGTGTTTCATATCAATAGGGTGATGCAAATAATTGCAGTTCTAATCATGCGAATTGACAGCCGCTTTCGTCATTGAGCTTGATTTGTCCGAACGCGGAAGTTTGCCGTTTGAAATTTGAAAGAAGAAACACGTACCGAATCGTTACTAAGCCATCTCGATGATTAGACGAGATAAATCGATGGCCGACAGAAGAGTTCGAATAATGGGAACTCTCCTTTACATTTCACGCACTTTCTCGCCTCTCTGACCGGTGAGAGAGAGTTTACAGCACGGGTCACCATTACTAACGAGCGTGACATTTGTAATCGAGAGAGATTTTTTTGAGAATGCAGGTAATTTGACTTGTGATTGACATTATGAACACCACGAACGTTTGTGTATTATTGCTAGAAGGTTCAAAAAAAGTACATTAAACAATTTTATCGGTCAAGAACATGAACATTCTTCGGTAGAATTGGCTGAAATTAGTCGGAAGTGCGTCCAATCCTCAGGAAGCCCGTCCTCCCTGATCGCTTCTCCATTACTACCCGCACCCAAATATCCGCCATTGCCATTCGTGAGCGTCCAGACTCTATGGCGGACGCTGTACGGTCTCCATCGCATATTCGACGCGTCTCGGTCCCGGGAGGAGAGGTTGATGCCCCCGAATCCGTCCTCGACGCTCAAGTACTTGTGCGGCCACGCAGCCATCTGTAGGGTGACCTGAACGAGAAAGCATGACGTTATTTCAACAGGAATACAACATAAAGTAGTGAGTCGGTTACTAACGTGCAACTGGGGACTAACCCAAGAGCAATGGCCTTTTGCGAGAATAACCGGCGTGTTTTGTGGACCGAAATACGAGGAATAGTCTCTTTATTGCATGCACGTTCACTCTGACTCGAGGTGGGAGAGCTCGAGGAATGAGAAGACTCTATTTCCCGTATTTCGAACACTACGCAACAGGTTGATAGGCCTCATGTGGTTACGATGGGGTAGCTAGTCCGTCTTGCGAGAAAAACGCGCCAAACTATCCTTAACTTCAGCTAAAATTCAAACGAAGTCAACTCACTTGATTTCCGTGTCTCTTAAGGATCCATTTGGCACATGATCGAGCGCGAAGCTCAAAATAGACGCTATCGACATCGGAATCGTCGATTTCCGTGCCGCAAAATTCCGTCCGAAGGAGGGTGCCGTCTTCCGTTGACTTGACGTAGTACGTTCCATCGGCAGGAAAGGCTTGAGCAGTGCAAGCGAGGACTGAGAGAATGGCGACGCAACAGAAGACGAACTGCATTGTTGTAAAGGATGAAGGGGTGAGATAGCCAACCCAGCGAGCAGACGAATTTATAGGGATGCTAACCAGTTCAAGATTAGTAGCACGTTAGTAACGTGGCTTAATTCTTGCAGTGACTAAGCAATGTGGAACCACGCCGGGAGTAGCGTTAGTAACCGTTACCACGCTATATGCTGGGTTATTTTCTTGTCTTTATGACTCAAAGTGACGGAGACGCTGGTGAAATAGAGCAATTCGATTATTCACAATACGGGTCACCGTTTCTTCATTTTTACACCCTCTCTCTCTACCGGTGGAGTGGCGAGAGAGTATGCGAGAGAGTCTGCGACCTGTATTGCGCACTCTAGCGGGAACCATTTCCTTGTGAACCTCTCGCAGTTTTCGTATCAACATTGTGCAGAATACAAGAAGAAAAAAGCGCTCTATGTCCGGATCTACCGAAAAAACACACGACATGCGAATTGTATGTCTGCTCTTGTCCTCACTGAGAATTAATTGTCCGTTTTATCCGAAAATAGTTACAATTACATAAAAAACGAATAAAATAACGCGAAAACATAATATTGTTGGCATTATATATCAGCAATTTACAAACTCATTGATGGTTCCTACGTAACTAAGGAATTTCTTTTCTTGGAATTTGTACTTGAACACTCGCGAATCTGTGAAACCGTACCACCATCCGTCGGGGAACTCCGCGAAGCCGGCTGGAATCAATATCTCTTTACAAAAAATATTGTGTAATGTTGTAACATATATGTGAAAAAGCCGTCACAAATTGCAATAAGTACATGTTTTTTTTCAGATATTTGCCTAAAGCCACATATATATAACCACACCTCCGGCAGGAATGCCTGGGTAAACTTCGTCGATGTGACCGAGAACGCTCATCTTATGCTCGACAGGATCGTACACCGCGACCATCTTCTTCGACTGCAATTTCTGGATGAGAACCCCTCTTCGAGGCTAGTTCGGCAGCTCAATACGCGAAGATTGAGCAGGCTGATTCAATTATTTGCACTAGATTCTGTCCTCCATAATACGACTTCGCATGATTCTAATAGTTTAACTTTGGATGAGAACAACTGAATTAGAACAAAAAATAATGTTGTGCGTTGTAGTATTTTCTCGTGGTATTCTCAAGACCACAAGCGGAACAAAAAATTTGTTGATTCTCATCCGACAGCCCGGCCTGGTGCATATTTGCTTACCATTCGCGTTTGTTGTCCCAGAATATTTTATTATTTTATTATTCTATCATTTCACTCTAGCTACGTGAAATGCCGTAAAAACACCGAGAGCACCACAATAACGGAAACCATCCCATTGCTCGCTCGAAGTAATGTGCAAGGTTGCGCTTTTACAAAACAAAAGTCAGATATTTAATGATCTAAGAACTCACGCTTACAATCTTCTTGTACGGAATGAAGCCCTCCGTGTCCCATTCCGTGTCAATCGGAAGTCTTAAGTTAAATTAGAACACTTGTATATTACAAACGAGACAAATTGTTTTGGAACTCACTTACTTTTTTGGGTAACCGTCAATTCGACTAACCAGCCTCTTCGCAGCATTATAGATGTATGCCCAGACCTGAACAACATTTTAGTGTGAGGCCGTTTACGGAGAGTAGAATAAAGATAATTTGTATTTCAGATAAGAATGGTTTACGAAAAAAATTAATATTTTTTCCTTTCTCTTCGTACCTTATCTCGATGGAATAACATAATCCTCGAACTCGCATCATCATAAAAACCAGTCATTACATTCGGAGGTGCCTCATCGAAGAGATCATCCAATGCCATCTATTAAAATAAGGTAAAAGTAATACATTCATTTTTTTCAAATTTCGGTATCTACTACTTTGGTTAAACAATCAATAGTGATGGCTACAATCCACAAATAAACAAGTGTCATAGATAATGAAGGTCTTACTGTATATCTAATCCTCTTGGTAGTTCCATTAATCGTTATCAATTTCCTTCCTTTGTCGGCGAAGAACATTATTCCCTCGGGACCTAAAGTATGTCAATATCAATTATTTACTATGTTCGGTTTGGGGCAAAGAGGACATACGTTTACCCAGTCACTAAATATTGCTCACAGAAATGCTAACACACGAAATGGTAAATGAGCAGCCACTGTTCCAGAAAACAAATTCTAAGACATACATTGTACGAGTAAAGACAACTTACAACTTATTACCGCATAAACTTGATTCACGCACCCTCCGTCGTCATTGGCCACATCTTTCTTGGGTGCAGTCACTAGAAATAAATGTTTAAAAAACAGAAATTGATGCGAATTTTCCAAGTCTCAATAGTTGGCTTTAAAGAAGGTGTCCCACGAGTATCTGCCTAACTGAGTTCTCGATGTGAGTTTGTGGGTCGTTGCTACCCGATAACACTTTCGAAACTCCCATGTCTTTATTATTTGAACTCTTTTGCTGCTTTGAGGATGACATGTTAAAGAAGGTGTCCCACGAGTATCTGCCTAACTGAGTTCTCGATGTGAGTTTGTGGGTCGTTGCTACCCGATAACACTTTCGAAACTCCCATGTTGTCAATTTTCGTTTGAACTGAGATATGAGCAGTTGGCTGCGTTCCAAGTGACCCTGAAACTCAGGCAACAAGCGAGAGAGTGTGCGAAATGAGGAGACTGCGCCCTCTCATTCCTCACTTCGCGCGCCGTTCGTGGGACGCCTTCTTTAATACTTGAATCGACTTTGTCTGGATCTTCCACAAATCGTACCATTTCCATACTTCCTTTGCAGTGTTGTAATCATTTCTCCGTCCAGCTTGGGCTCCACGTACCTTCCAGTCGCATTATTTGTAGGCGGCTGATATTGGTTCCACATAATGGACTTTCTATCCTTCGAATGAGCCAGACCTCAATTCATTTTATGACCACTTATTTCTCAGAGTATGCAGAAAAACTATGTTACCCAGCACATGTCCGATTTCGTGAATGGCAGTGATTAGAAAGTCGGTGTGCGTAGTTACTCTGTAATTGCGTTAATTTTTTTGGTAAAGTAGACGTGCGGTACCGTTCCTTGCAAATAATTTTCAATTCAGATTATTGGATCATATTTTATGGAAAACAATGCTTACTGGAGATTGTTCGAGTTCATAATCGTCCAACTCTCATCGGAATCAAAGTGAACATCTCCTCTCTGACTGGCGAAAAAGAGTGTTGCATGGCCGACTTGCAATCCTGAGATTCGAAATGTTGTATTTTCTAAATACTTCCCAAGAGGTTTAGCGGTAGAATGCTGTAATTAGAATGCTGTAAACACAGCAAAAGACAAAACCAATAAGTAGTAAAAGATGAGATGGATAAATGGACTCGCTAGGGTTGCACCTTCGCGATAGGCGTCGCCGAAATTCGGAATTCGTTCCCTATTTATAATTTCTAATCGTATATCGCGAGAGATCCCCGAGAAAGTAAATACCGTTCCTGAAATCGTACTCACCCTTGCCATCGAAACGAGATGGACATTGATGATGTTTCTTTCGGAAAAGCATCGAAATATCCGCATCGTACCGAGTTCGTATCTGAAAATAAATTATTTTAAAAAAAACTCAATCAACTCTCTCTAGAAATGTTGAAATTAGTCTATCATCAAATAATTGCCTCCACAGAATCAGGGAAACATCAAACAAAGACGCACTTCCGTGAATTTCAACGGGGTGACTGCAGAGTAAACAGCATATGCCGATTTGATCGCATTTCTGCAATAAAGAGGATCAACGGATGTCTATCTGATGTCAAAATGGGATTCTATCTTAATTCAGGGGTCATTTACGCAAAAACCAACCTCGTTTCCTGCTCCGTCATACCGGAATCAGTGTAATCCACGTAGTACGTGATGTCCGTTTTCTTCCAATGCGGCCCGACGTCTTCAACGATTATTTGATATATTTATATTCCCCAATTTTTAAATCAAAAATTGCCTGAATTTTCAGCCGTTATGTCCCATTCTCCGCAGCGCGGCTTCTGCATTTCTCTTTTCGTTGCGTCATCGAACTTGCCCGTCTCCGAGAGGCCCATCCTCTGCTGGTACATCCTGAACCATTTTTAATTGTCGCTCTCACACACTCTCTCGGACTCTACTGCGACAAAAACGAGCGTCAAACAATTTTCATTGAAGGAAAATATGGGATCTAACAGGAATCCGTTTCGCTCTATCGTCTTCGTGTCCATCGATTCATCAGTTGCTCCCGAATGAAGACCGGCAGGTTGAATGTAACCGTACATTTGGAGAAATTCCTGCAATACGTTTCGATTCATTCTGGACACATTGCAAAATGATTATTTTATTACTCTAAAATCATAAAATTGAGCTTTGGACGTACCGTTGCATCATCAGCAGTTATCGGCGCTCCTCCGACCATAGGTAGAAAGAGGATAAGAAAAATGCACAGAGACGGCATTCCGAAAAAGTGAAGGCTGTAGAACAAAACGACACAAGGCGACATTTGAGATAATAAAAAAATTTGCAACAGTTCAGTTCGCGATGAAGAAAAAAAAAGAAGAAAACAACTTCCTTGATCGCTAAGTTGCCGAGTGTAATGCTCGTGGGCTGAGTGAGGAGACTAGAGATAGAGACGAGAGAACCCCCCCCCCCCCAGGAAGCCTTACAACGCTCCTTCAAGTTCACGTGCCTGAATATTCATCAGAAAACTGATTATAATTAAGTCAGTTAGCCTGAAAAATTCGTTATTTCAATGCGCCTGCTATCTTGTGATCGGGTAATAGCCCAGACCATCTTCCATTTCGTTCATTTCTATCTCGCCTATTCATGCATGAAATGAATCAGATTGATAATGCTTGCAATTCTTCAGAATGTTTCGTATTCTCATCGTTCTCGCGTCGTTGACATCCATCTCGTTGGCTTGCTCCTGTACGGATGTCACGCCCGAACAGATCTTCTGTCTGTCGGACTACGGTAGGTCCGTCGCGTGCGCAATTCCTTTTTGATCATCAACAGCGGGACCCAGGACGCATTCTAACTGTCTCAAGTGACCCGCAGCCAAAAAGGGCCTCCTTTATATTGTGTTTACATGACCTTCCCTAATCTCCCGATTGTGACTGATCGCAAACGAGGCTGAAGGAATGCATTTCAGTCTCGAAAGTGCATGTGGATCGCGTCTCGGAGAGAACCAACTTCATGGTGTACCATGTGACGCACCTGGACATTTACAAACAAGTTAGCAGATTTAAATCATTTTCCGGAGTGTTCGGAGCAGCTTCACATAACCTAAGTAACCTTCAGCCCGAGAATTCGACTCTAGCCGGCAAGATTTCGACGCCACTCTCCAGCGCCACTTGCGGGGTGCAATTATCGGAAGGGCAGACGATCGTACTTGCAGGTGAGAGGTCTTTAGAGTTACAAAATTGCCTATTAGAGATTACCCGTATTTCACACTTCACTGTGAGCTGATTTAATCAGGAATGGCAACTTGTTGCAGGTGATGTCACGAAGAATCGTTTGTTCACTAATCTCTGCTCTGCTATCGACCCGACCTTCGATGCCGACCAATTTACGGCTGTGAACTGCACTCAGAGCCTCTAAATTTCAATATTGAGCTAATAGTTTCGAAAACGAATTGCATGGAGACTTTCACCGATAGTTTTTGCCATTATATATCTTTGGGTAGTTTGTTTTCAATCGCTCTTCCATTGTATTTTAAGCTCTCCCCATCTGATGAATGTTTTCTGTTTCTCTCTACTTTGCTCAAGGAGGATATAGGCCATTTACTCTCCGCAGTGTTACACCAGCAGATGTTTCTCTTCCCATCTCCAACGTTTTTCTTTGCCTCTTCGTGATTACGTCTTTCACATTTCGATAGAGGAGTAGATTCACAGCATATCAGTGCCAACAGCAGAACACTTGCTCTTGAGTGCTCTCCATTCACGAACACGCCTCAGCAATTCATGTGATGTGGAGTAGCACGGCCAGAAAAGGGTGCGAAAAACATTCTGACTGAAATTTCTGAATTTTGATTTAAGGTTCATGAGAATATCGTCCATGGAAAGCAGAGCAAACGAGGCTAAATGAGTTTCACTGAACATCGGCGGATGTTCAAATTTCACGAGTTGGGCATTCAGGATGAAGAATTCGGCTCTGCATTCCGCGTGCTCTCTCACAGGTCAGTGTGACTGCAGAGAATGGGGAAAGGCGAGAAGAGTTCCTCAACATACAAGGCACTAACAGATGTGTCATCCCGAGGAGCTATGACAGCTTGTCTTCCACATCTCTTTTCTCCAACGGAAGTTATCCTCTCGAAAGGAGAAAGAAAGGATTCGGCACATGGACAGCAGATAATTTTTTTATCAAGTGAGGGTCAATCACAGTTCCTCAGAATATCCCAAGAACATCATGGATCGATTAGCAATTGACAAATTCATTAATGGTTCCGATGGTTTTATGGAGTCTCTTCTCTGGGAAATGGTACGTGAAAACCTTTGTGTGCGTGAAGCCAAACCATTGGCCATCGGGGAATTGCGCGAAATCTGAATAATTTTAAATCTTTCATGCAATGACATAATTTTTCTTCTCTTTTTTTCTTCTGATTCTCAAACTAATGACCTAATCTTATCTTGCGTATGTGTACACATATCTACACTGATGCTGCAATCAGCAAATATATATTCCAGTCAGACTTTGTCAAAGCTCGAGTATTTGCTGGAGTTCAAAATACGGATAGTCCCTTCCATTTCATTTTTGTACCTTCATTTCACATACACTCTGATCGGTGAGAGAGCACGTGAAATGAAGAGACGGTCAGCCGAATTTCGAAATCTGCTATTTGCATCACAGACCTCCGATTGGCATGCCGGGGTAAATCTCGTCCATTCTTCCGAGCACATTCATCCTGTTAGTGCTAGCATTGTACGCGGCGACCATTTTGTCCTTCTGAAATATATATAGACATTATTTTATTTTTGACTGATAAGCCGTTTGCAAGGTAGTCAAACAGATCTGGAGGGTGTTTCCCACAGCTCAAAAAGTTTGATTATCTAAAACATTGTGACTTGGGGTTATCGAGAGAGGGGCTGCTAATGTGTGATGGGCGCATGCATTTTTCTCGAGGCTTCATTGATTCCAGACGACGTTATATCGAAATCGGATTAGGAAGGAAATGCCTTCTGATCAACCTTGCTCACATTTTTTATAACTAATTTTGTTAAATATCTTATGCTATAATGGAGACTATGATATTACATTCTGAAAAATGATATATATATATATGGATCACTTACGCTGATAATTCGCCGGAACGGTGCGAATCCAATAGTCGTCCAGTCATTGTCAATCGGGAGTCTCAAAAATAACATTAAAAATCTCAAAAATAACAAAAATAGGATTAGTAAATGGCCCCATTTTAGAAACCTTCTTGTAAGGAGAAAGAAAATAAATGCAAGGGAAACATACTTTTTAGGGTATCCAGGAACTCCACTTACAAATCTGTTCACGGTATCATAAACTTCATATCTGTATGCCCAGACCTGAGTTGCAACAGTATCAGTATTTTACATGTAGTTTGCATAGATCATAATGCACAACACGAGGGATGAGGGAATCGAGGAAGGGGGGGAGACGAACCCAGAATAAGTTTCATCAAGGGTTTATGGGTGATTGCGGGACTTGTGCGCGGATCTCCGCACAACGCCTCAGAAATGAGGGAATCGAGTAGAGGCAACTATAAATAAAAGCGAGGTTTTAAATACCTTATCGTCATGGAATAACATGAACCACGAATTCGGTTCATAATAATAGCCTGCCATTACGTATGGAGGCGCGGGGTCGAAGAGTTCTCTCAACTTCATCTGAAACGTACGAATGGCTTGAACTTAATGTTATTCAGAATATTTTTAGTTCTGCATTCGACTTCGTTGTATGTATTTTTTTTTAATTAAAAAATAAATTTACTTTACGTTGTATGTATTAAATTTAGCCAATTTATTGAAAGCTATGCGAAGTCTTACTGTGTATCTTATCCGTTTGGTAGTTCCATTTATCGTTATTATTGTCCTTCCCTTGTCAGCGAAGAACATGATTCCCTCGGGTGCTGATAAAATATTTATTTTTGTTCTAGTCATAGCCGAGTAAACCGAGCAAACAGATAACGCGAGCTCGACTCCCAGTATGTGCATTATTCCTTTTGCTATCTCTATTAACGTATGTAATTTGATATTGTGCACAGTCGAATAAGTGAATTAATTAAGAAAATCTTTCAAAGTTACTTGTTCGGCAGGTCTTGAATATGCATCGAACTTACAACTTATTACTGCGTATACTTGTTTCATACAGCCCTCATCATCGTCGTTAGGTACCACCTTCTTCGGGGACTGCTGTGTGGCTGCAAGTGTTGAATCAACGATAGACTCTCGAAATTTCGTGTGCTTTCTCGCAATTTCTCGACATCTCTCTTCATGTACTCCTTATAGAACGCAGTGAGGTAAAAATACTTCCCGATTTTGACGAGGTCTGTTTATTATAATCAATGAGCACTTTCCGCAAAAAAAACTGAATTTTGATTGATGATAATGGCCTATAAATGTCTTCCCGTGAGCCACTCATGTTTTTCATCGTAAATAACTTCTTTTTTTTTATGCTCAATCACCTCAATATAACAAACCATTTCGCTGGCCTACCCTGACTGTATGGGAGTATTTTAGCGTATGCTTTCTCAACTCCAACTACAACAATGGACAGGAATTATGCATGAATAGTACCATTTCCGTATTTCCGCTGCAGTTTCTTGATTGAATCAGCATCCAACCTGGGCGCAACGAACTTTCCTGTCGCCTTATTTATGGGCGGCTGATACTGCTCAAACATGATGGACTTCCTGTCTGCAACATGCACCAGACCTGAGAGACATATGAACATAACAGTAATCAACGGTCTCAAATGTGGTGTAGTCATTTCGAATACCCTTCCTTGCAATGTCATAGAAAGGAACGATCGCGACATCGAAATAGTAGCCCTACTGCGCAGTAAACAGCGTCAAATCTTTACCAAGAACATGCCCGATTTCGTGTATGGCCGTGATGAGAAAATCGGTATGATTCAGTCTGCAAAAGGAAAACTGTTTAACAAACTACAAATTGATTCTGATATTTTTGGCTGCAATTCATCATCATGTAGGACTTTCACACTGACAATGAGAACTGTAGAATGTTTTGATATCGGCACGAAAATACCCACGAATGATGTGTCGTGTTCATAATCGTCCACCTCTCATCGGCATCAAAGTGAATGAATGCATCCTGACGGGGGAATCGGAACTGTGCATGCGCAACTTGAAGTCCTGAAAAAAAATGTGAAATTTACGATTTATGTGTCATCTGTGTATGATTAATGTAAATAAAAAGTGAATAGCTAAAGGGCTTGTTATTAGTTCATCCAAAGAGGTTCTGGAGAGGTAACGCAACAGTGCGATGCAATCACAGTCATCCAAAAAAGGCAAAGCAGAGAAAGACGAGCTGAAGGAAGCTTCAGAAAAGCTCACCAATGCCATCGAACTTTGCTGTACAGTCATGACTTCCATTTCCGAAACGCATCTTTATATCAGGATCAGGATTGTACGCAGATTGAATCTGCAATTAATGAATTTTTCAGTGAAACAATTTTTAGTCTTTCGTACTATGACAAATAAGGTGATACAAAAAATATTAAAAGGTAGTCGGAAAATATATGTTGTTACCTCCGTGAACCTCAACGGAGTGACTGCAGAGAAAGTTGCGAACGCTTTTTTTATTGCGTTTCTGCAAAAAATAGGCTTTCCATGTACATATCGTGAATTCGAATTGCTCAGCAAATGAAATAGGCTGGTTAGCGAGCGATTAATTTTCCGGGAGGAGGGAAGAGAGGAGGAGCAAGGTAGATCGCTAGCCTCCTCCTGGCCTCTTCCTCCCTCCTTCTCCCGCGTGGAATGTATAATAATCTCTAGATATTGGACATTACACAAAGCTGTTCAATAGTGGTTTCCATTTGACTGTTGATGAGTACCAACTAGAACTGGCTAAACAATACTCTAAACGTGGCAGGTTTAGCTCCCCCCCCTACGCTCTATGACCCTGAGATCGGAAGCACTCTCTTCATTCCGCATGCTCTCTCTCTCGCAACTAGGGAAGAGCTAGGGGAGAGCGGCCTAAACCTGCCACGTTTAGAGTATCGTTTAGCCAACCCTACTACCAACCTCGTAACATCCTTCGACATTCCGGAATTAGTGTAATCAACGTAGTAAGTGATGTTCGGTTTCTTCCAATAATATTCGATATCTTCAAAGACTATTAGTGTTGGCATTTTGATTCTTGGCCGACCGCTCCCACTATGGGTTTGAGGAATGGAATGATTCTTCAAAACCGATTCCCTCTCTTTCGCGAAGAATCGAATGATTCCTCAAGAAAAGAGATGAAGAATCCAGGATTCTTCGATTTGTAGCAGCATTTTTGCATCGAAAGGAAGCCCCATTTTCCAATTTTTAATTTTAAATCAATAGAAAAGGAAACTTCCCACCTATGGAAGTCAGGAATTACCATTCCATACACTCTCGCTCACTGTCAAAATAACAGGGACAAGGGAGAAAACAGGGCTAAATCGAATCAGTTTGATGCAATATGTCATGGAAACGTTTTGAGTGAGTAGTTTTTGCTCGAAACGTGACAAACAGATGAATACTGAACCGGATAATGATCCAGAAGAGGACATGATTTTCTCAAAAGTGAGCTAGTCATATGAAATTTTAACTGTGTATTGGGATAGGGGTCATTACCCCACTCTCAAAATTTCAAATCGAAATATTAATTTTAAAGGAAGTTATGGTTCGAAGAATCCTGGATTCTCAGAATCCAGGATTCTCAGAATCGCCGATTCTCAGAATCAAACCGCTCCGAATGAGAGGGAATCAAAAGTGTCTGAGAATCATTGAAGAATCAAATTGCCAACACTAAAGACTATCATTTGCTTAGGCTCGAAATTCCAAAGATAAAGTGATAGAAACTCGATCGGGAACTGAGGGGTGCAGAAAAAAAGCTTGCTGGTATTTGTGTCCATTTCTGCGCAACGCGGCTTCACCATTTCCCGTCCCGTCGCTTCATCGAGCTTCCCTGTTTCCGGGAGACCCATCCGATGCTGGTAAATCCTGAAGAATTTACGCACTATTATACTTTTCATGCTCTCTCAAAGGGGTAAAATCAACGAGAAAGTGTGCGAAATGAAAATGTAAAATGGTCATTTAAAAAGGTGTCACTTTCAGAAGAGCCTTTTCCCTGAATATTTATCAGTTAATACAAATTATCAGTGCGTTCGCCTAAGAATCGCACCTCCTCCGGTACAGCAAAAAGTGACCCTATGAGACAAACATAGATTATGGTACCCCTAGGTGCCCTACATCGATTTTTGTTATTATCATGATTGTATCGATCTGATTTGCATAATTACATGCATCCAAAGTTTGACTATTTTCCCACATTTCATTGTGTAACGTAGCGGAAACACTTCCGATCCTTCTGAAATTTTAGCTGTAGACCAAACTCGAGGTGCTGCATCCGCCTATCTTTTCAGATTATGCAAATTCTGAATTTGAATTTTATCACTTATTTTCAAACCAGAATTTCTCAGAGATAAGGCCGAACACCTCTCTAAATTTTCTACCCGTAAAAAAATTTTCAACCATTTTCGAGGTGATCCTGAGGAGTTATGACCTAAAACCCGACACTTTCTTTTAGAGAGAAACCACCTCATTTCACCCCCATTCACCCACCCGTGCGGCGTGAAATGCACAATAATTGAAGGAAATCGAATGCGTTTCATTCTGTAAGAGTTCATTTTACGCCGCGCGAGTGGGAGAATGGGTCGAAATGAGGGGTTTCACTGACAAAGAGCTTACTGGATTTTAGGTCATAACTCCTCAGGATCACCTCGAAAGTGGCTGAAAATTTTTTTACGGGTAGACAACACCAATTCACATAACATATCAAAAATTTAGAGAGGTGTTCGGCCTTATCTCTGAGAAATTCTGGTTTGAAATTAAGTGATAAAATTCAAATTCAGAATTTGCATAATCTGAAAAGATAGACGGATGCAGCACCTCGAGTTTGGTCTACAGCTAAAATTTCAGAAGAATCGGAAGTGTTTCCGCTACGTTACACAATGAAATGTGGGAAAATAGTCAAACTTTGGATGCATGTAATTATGCAAATCAGATCGATACAATCATGATAATAACAAAAATCGATGTAGGGCACCTAGGGGTACCATAATCTATGTTTGTCTCATAGGGTCACTTTTTACTGTACCGGAATTCCCAGGAAAAGTGCGATTCTTACGCGAACGCACTGTTATGTTTCTAACCGGAATCCGTTGGCCTTGGCCTGTTTTTCGTCGACGGAATCTTTAGTTGATCCATTAGTAAGGCCGACCGGTTGAATGTAGCCGTACATTTGGAGAAATTCCTGCAATGGTTAGCAAGGAGCTCGAAAATTAAGTTGAGATTAGCAATCATTACAGTTGCTTCATCATCAGTTATCGCAGCTCCTTGGGTGAACGACAGAAAGAGGAGGAGGAGAATGCCCGGGGACGGCATTCTGCAATGAGGAGAGATCAGGCGGAGGAGACCACCACGCAAACTATAGCAATTTACAGTCGGAAATAAATCATACGAGCGAGTAATACGATACGATGAATCAAACTTTGTAATAAGAGCATCAATTTAATTCATGAATGAGTAAATATGGTGAAAGGGACTTCCTCCTTTTTTTCTCTATCCAAGCACCCGAGTGTAATGCTCGGGGGCTGAGTGAGGATACTAGAGAGAAAAGATAGAAAATAGAGCCGCCAGGAAGCTATACACAACGTTTCATCGAGTTCACATGCTTGATATGCCTTAGGGCTGTCAGGATGAAGAATCCGTATCTTCGCCCTACCTCTCACCAGTTAGAGCGACGATAGAACGCGCGGAAAGAAGAGACTAATATTTTTCTGATTTTACTAATATTCTTGAAGACTGATGCTGATTCACCCACTCCTTCAGAATGATCCGAACCCTGATCGTTCTCGCATCGATGACATCCATCTCACTCTCTTGCTCTTGCTCGGATATCACACCGGAAGAGATCTTCTGCCTCTCGGATTACGGTAAGTGAACCAAAAGTATTCTACTTCTCTAAATATATTTCTCACAGCTCAGAAGTCTGACTCATCACAATCGAGGCATGCATTTCAGTGTCAAAAGTACATGTGGATCGTATCTCGGAGAGCAAACGCTTCAAGGTATACCATGTCACGCACCTGGGCATATTCAAACAAGTGAGCAAGCACTATACTAACTATAACTCATCAAAATATCATTTCGTGTTCAAATTTCAGCCCGAGAATTCGACACTCGCCTTCAAGATTAAAACGCCTCTCTCCGAATCCCTCTGCGGAGTGCATCTTTCGGAGGGACAGACGATCGTGCTTGCAGGTCAGGTGGTTTCAATGGTTTCCTCTTATGGTTTCGAGTGGAGTGGTGGCGGATCATTATCGTCAACATCATTTTTTGATACATATAGTGATGGTTTGGCTGCCATCATTTGTTGTGTTCAATGGTTGTTGTTTTTATCGGGTGTAAATGAATGCTTGTTTCAGGCGACTACACGGATGGTCATCTATTCACCAACTTGTGCACCACAATCGACCCCGCTTTCGATGCCAATCAATTCACCACTATGAACTGCACACACAATCTCAATTAGGTGTCTTAATGTCATATCTATATGGACGAGGAAAAAAGTTTACCGTTTCCTGCCACGATAAAGCATTTTTTATAACGTATTATTGAATTTTTCAAATGTTTTCCAGCGTGTTTCCTATTTATTCTAGCTGTAATAAAGATATTCTGGCCTCCTATATTTTTTCGTGATTTTTAAGGGTCTGCTTCTTTTTCCACGTGTCCATCCTTCTCTACTTTGTGTGGGCTTCGCTCCACTGCATTACACTAGGAAATGCTTCTCCTTGCATCTCTCACTTTCTTTCTCGTTGTTTATCTCACGTCCGACCAACGTTTCACCGCTCGAAGTAAGGGATCTGAAAGAGTTCAGCATTCCAAAATGAAAAGGTCATACAAGTCATATGCAATAATTTCTAATAAATGTGAGATTTTCTTTGAAAAGAGCGTTCCAATATGAGCTAGCTACTAGTACTCGGGAGGGAAATCCCTCATTCATTTGTCGCAACTCCCATTCACGAGCCAATCAAACGACTTCAGTCCATCCCTTCCTTGTTACAACAAGGGCTGTCAGGGTGAAGAATCCATCTCTTCATTCGCATACTCTCGCGTCACTCTGACCGGTGAGACACTGCGAGGAATGAGAACACGGATTCTTCACCCTAACAGCCCTAGTTGCAACTCGATGATGCAGTAGCGATGTACTAAACAAACAAATTCACGTTAAACTTCACGTTAAACGATCCGGGAAGAAGACAGTTGACGGGATCGTGTGTTTCTATGGAGAAATGAAATTGTATTTTATGAGACCTTCTCCATAAAAATTCAGCATGGGCCGACATCCTCCAGGATATTTGAGTCAGACCTTCATATTGCGGTCACAGGATAGGGTCGACCCCTTGTTTTCAAAACTACAGTACTTAGCCCCTCTAGCCTCCTACGCGTGCCGCCACGCGCTCGCGAACGTCGGATTTTGGCCAAATCGTGATATTCATATCTCGGCAACCGAACAAGATTTTTGCGTTACGTTAGTGACCTCTTATGTGCAAAAAAGCACCATTGAAGAAAAGTAAATCTTTCATTTCAGTCCGCTTTTTTACAGATTTTTTTCGAAATTTTGGCTTTTTGCTGCCTCGCTAGCGTTTCCGCAGGATCTCAAGTAGCAAATTTTGTAGCCCTTATGATCCTGGTAAACACCCACCACAAGTATCGGATATTGAGATTTTCCGCAGTACTGAAAAGTGAGGTCGAATTGTGCAGAGTGCAAAAATCCAATTAACGAACTTTTTGGATAGACCATCTACTGCTGCAATTTGACTTCTAAATTTCGTAGAGTATTCAATCTTCAACTTTTATACAGTTTTCAGAATTTTACTAATTGATTTTGCGCCGATATTCAATGTTCTGCTCATGGACACAAAAATGGATGTCCATCGTGAGATCTTCTCGAGAAGATAAGTTTGCGCGACAGAGAGCGAAAAGAAACGAGAAATTGTGGATTGTGGACATCTTTATCGTATACAAAAGATAACAACCAAAACGGACTGTTTTTATTATTATAGAAAGGACTTGCATTTTTTGATGGCCATTAAATATTTCAATCTTATTCATTCGATCTCAGAAAATCTATCGTGAAAATGTTGAACTCTTCCTCGTTGAATGCGATAGTGCACTTCACATCAAGAATCGGGTTCTTCACAATAAATTTCGTTTCTCCATACTCGTTAGTTACATCCACAGTCTAAAATGTTGTAGAAAAATATTTTTTAAACGTTATTCTCAATTCATTGTTTTTAAAAAAATGTGGAGCTTCTTCATCAGCAAGATATTTTTGTCCCAGTTATGGGAATCCATTTAGAAATCGTCAAGAAAACCCACTCTTGATGGCTTGAGTGGCTCAAAATCCGCCTCCGTAAGTTCATCCGTCACAGAAAGCGACCACTGAGTGAAGCAGGCAACTTTTCCCAAACTCATCTGACAAACAGCAATTTCAATTGAAATTATACGCATCAGTTTTCGAAATACGGGTAATCGTCTCTTCATTTTTCACACGAGAAACTGTGCGAAATGAAGAGTCTTCGACCCGTATTTCGAACTTTAGTGACCTTACCGAAATCAGTTCCATCAGCAATGGTTTTGATAGAGTGAGCGACAACAAATCTAGTTTCTTGTATCGGCATAAAATCGGCAGAAATCCACGGTCCGGACTCCATCGAAACGTCTGAAAAGAAAGACAAAAAAATGAGTATGCTCTTTCTTCTTTGATCAACTCACGTCGTCGAAGTCGTCAATTGAAATCGAATATTTTTGCTCGTCACTGGAGAATTGGCTAAAATCGCGAACGAATTCTTCATCAAACATTGTTGATGTTCTCGAATCCGCTTCATCAACGGTCAATTCGAACAGCGATTCATGAATCAAAATCGATGCGCTGTAAATCGTTTAATTAGTATCGCCTGTGTTTTTATGGGAGACATTATAATGTCTGATACAATTTTTAGAACCTGATGTTGTCTTCAAATGAAGGTCTATACAGCGACATTTCACGAAGTTTGTGCTTCTGGAGAATTGGCAAACATTTTTCGACGAAATTTTTGTCAATTCGGATCTGAATTTTATTCTTTTTTTTATATTGTTTATCAGATAAAAACTTGCCAATTCGATGATCACAATATCGAAGCTGAATTTGGAAAGAATATTGTTCAAGTCACCGACAAACGGATCAATTATGCCAAACGTGATAGGTTTCGTAATTTCCTGAGTTTTGTTCATGAATAAGTTTTTGTCAAAGAACGAACGTTCTCTCGGAAGTAATCCCTAGAACATTCTCTTGGATCAGGAAGAATCCTCCTTTTCACTTTTGGAGTAGATGCATCAAATACTAAACAAGATCCTCTACCGACGTCTTCATTGAGATAGAATATGTACCCATCACCCTCCTGTAATAATCCCATATTTATATTTTAATCTAACAATTATTTGCAAACCAGTATGAGGAATATTTCGCGGAAATTTCTTTTAGCCTTGATAATTCCTTGACTGGTTGAAATGTGATTCATCTTCTGGCTCACTCGGCTCATGGTTTCAAAGCTTTCGCTGGTATTAAATTATATTATTTATATTGTTAATTCGATTGCTGATAGCTTTGAGAAAGGATAAATCCCAAAAAAACATACCTATCAAGATATCGGAAGATAGTGAAGAGGCAATCCTTCGTTATCGATGAGAAAAGGTCCTAATAAAGAAATAATTAATTAGGAAGGACTCAATTTCGTAAATAAAAAAATCAGATATTTGTTCTATTTCCTGTAGTTAGTTTACCCAATAAAGGGTGTGAACTAGGAAACAAAAATTAGAAGTTTTACAAAACTTGATTTTCTGCAAAAATTAGTAATGATGTTAGACTGTAATCAAACCCCGTATTATTTGGCGTTATTGGAATTTCATCAATTTTTGCGAGCACCCCCTCACTATTTTTATGAGATAAACGTATAACACAAACAACCTCGTTGCAAGAATTCATAAACCGCTCGTCATCCAAGTTCGCATCGCGTTCACTTCTTTTTCGAACAGAAAGGTGCGACCCAATTGAAGAGTCAGCGGAGCTTCCAGTTATATCCATTAGATCATGAAATTGAGAATGTAATGCAAGTTTTATTGATTAACACTAAAACATGAAGAGTCGAGTCAATAAACATATGAAAAAATCGCATTTAGCACGTAGAGAGACGCGAAAGACGGAGGATGAGATTGAAGACGCTCCAATAAGCGTGATAGATGTGAACTATGATCACTAGGCGTCGTGTTTTCAAACGTGTTTTTGTAAGCAATCTTTATTCGAAATAGGCGTCTTCCCATTTTTTCCCACGCAGTGGCTCCATCCCTTTTTTTCCGGAGCGCTCGAGGCCTCACGAGCTTTTCGCGAGCGTCTTTGGGCTGAGTGGGATAAAACCTTTAACACACGACTAGAGATGAGAGAGGAAGAGGAAGAGGAAGACTCTGCCGCTCGGTGTGGCGAGGAATGAGATGGAAAGGAAGAGTGAGAGGGGGGATTAACTCTTCCGGAAGAGTGGGAAGAGTAGGAAGAGTGGAAGAGTGGGAATGGGGTGTTTTCGATCAATTGGCATCGGAATTTTTGGTCAATGGACGTGGTTTTTGAATAAACATTTTCTAGAAGTTGTTAAAGACCATTTTCCATGGCTTAGGTCTGACAGTGGGCGTTGTGAACATAACGATGATCAGCGCGGCTTAGCATGTGTTAATCGAGATCGAAGTGAAGATTTGGGACTTAGCACTCATCCCAAACCCTAAAAATGTCGTAAAGTAAGTTCAAACACATATAGTGGTATAAATTTCCATCGAAACATGTTCAAATACGAATAATGTAAGGTCGAAACACTGTGCGACTAGTATCACACGCTAATTAGTGACAAATATGCAAATTTACAAATATGTATATCCATAGAGTCAGTATCTAGACGTCAAACGATCGAAATCCACATTCCCACTCTGCCACTCTTCCTACTCTTCCCACTCTTCCGGAAGAGTTAATCCCCCCTCTCTCTCTTCCGGAAGAGTTCATTTCATTCCGCGTCACACCGGGCACTCTTCCCTCTTCCTCTCTCATCTCTACACACGACCCGGCGACATTAGCGAGCGAGTCCCGTGCGGAAGGCTCGTGGGGCCTCGAGCGATCCGAAAAAAAAGGAATGGGACGAAGCCGAATGCTGTCCGCGACTGTGAATATCCTATCCTTTTGCATTGACCAATGGCTTATGTACATAACCCGGCGACGCGAAGCGCTCGCAGATGACTGTGACAACCCGGCGACACCTAGCCAGCGATCGAGCGCAGCGTGCGAAGCTGGCTAGTTAGACTTGATAAATACACGAACTAATTCTGAGTACTGTAAATAAGCGCTAATTGCCACAGCGCCTCTCTCCTCATCTCTCTGCTTTTTGCTTAGTGTTTTTCGACAGACCAAAACCGAGAATAAAGGGAATCTCATAACGGGTTGCAAAGGTAAGAAAATGAGGAAGGGAGAGGATATGCTATCACCTAGGGGCAGAGAGATGGAAAGGGAGAGGGTGCGAACAATCCGAAACTCATTAGGCAGCCAGATTGGGGCATATCAGATCGAGAGAACAAGATAAATGGACGATGGCAGACAGAAAAGCGAATAATTCAGGACATTATCGCATGAATGGGATATCAAGGACATGTAATCAGAATTATACACTTTATTGGAAGATTCAGAATTCTTGACTCGCATGATCGTTCTTCCCTCATTAGAATACGTCCACCGCGACGAACAAAGGAGGCGATCCACTCTGACACGCCGTGATGCTTGTTGATGGGCTTTTTATCGTCAGAGGAATGGGCAAAAGACAATGGAGGGGAATTCAATCACCCCTACTTCCGATTACTTGGTCAGTGCTCTAACCAATGCGCTAAACCTTCCGATTGGTTCTTGTCCTCGGGACTGGTATTCGGCCATGCCTCTACAGGGCAAGAGCATGGGAAATGGCTGTTTTGAGTGCTTTGAGGATTTCCTTACCCGCAATGCGATAACGAAACGCCGTTGCATGGCTGTAAACGCGCCGTTGAAGCGGCGTTGCGTGACCATAAAAGTGTGTAAGATGACAAAGGAAATTAATGTATCCTTACGCATCTCAGATAAGAGATCGAAATGAGAAAGCTGACAGTGGTTTAAAATAAGACAGTGATCAACATTTTGTGGCATAACTTTTTGCGGATTAAAATCCTGCACGGAATGATATGCATGATTACGAGATTACGAATTAAGGATTGCTTAGAGGACATTATGTCCATGAAATGGGAAATGCGTCCGAGTGTTATCATATTGCGGAGAAGAAGCGTTGCGATGTAGCGTTTCCTTTTACGACCACGATAAGCTGAATAACAGTGATCATTAAGCTACACGGCTAAATATGGCCATGTATAAAACGTGAGCCTACCTCGCCTAGGATCAGATTGAAATGACAGACAGCCGATTGCCGCGTGCGTCTCTTAGATTAATGCGCCGATTTTCCATTTTTTTGCGTTAAAAGCTCCTTTTCATCAGGATGACACAGTTAATCCTCTTCATCCTTCTGTTCCTTCCTCTCATCGGCACAGCTCCTGTGTCCGTGGACGAAGCAACGGTTTGATTTTTTTTAAAAAATTTACGCAAAAAATAAAACATTTACGTCAATTCCATTTGGACATCGTACCATCATTTTACAGATGCCATTTCATAGAATTCAAAATACGAGTAATCGTCTCTCCATTTCACACACTATCTCGCTTCTCTGACCGGTGAGAGAGTGTGAAGAATGAAGAGGCGATTACACGTATTTTAGAACTCTACATTTTACGGGGTCATTTCAGGAATACTTGCAAACGTTCGGTTACATCCAACCCGATGGGCTCAAGACTGAGAGTGCGGAAAATGAAGACCCGATTGTTGTAAAGCGGAATGCGTTCAAGTATGTCTATTTCCCACTTACTAGTTACTTAGAATATACATCATCAGCGGACGGCGCCTCTTGGATCGCAAGTCCTCCAGACCGGAGTCTTTTCCAACGGGATCGCGCGTAGTCCAATAGCGATAGGGGCGCGAGTAGTAGATTACCTGATAGTCTCTGTTTCCAATGAAAAAACCACCGTGCACATGATTCCAATCGACTATTTATCGATCATAGAAGATTCAAGTACGAGTAGTTTCAACTATTCCATCTCTTAGGATTTTGACACTCATTTTATGTCGAATTTTTAATCTGTTCTTTTATCCAAGACGCATATTTTCAGGAAGTTCCAGAGGATGGCTGGACTCAAGGTGACGGGCCAAGCAGATTTGGTAACGAGGGAGAAAATGGCTGCCCCAAGATGTGGCGTTCCTGATATTGCTTCTCAAACGTTCGGCGAGGGAGCGGAAGGTATAGATTAAATTTGAATCTAGATGTGGTAAAACAATATTTCAGCCTTGAAATGGAGAAAGAAGAACCTCACATTCTCAATTGATTTAAAGGGAGTTGGTCAAAGAAACCAAGTTGATTTCATGTGGTTTGTCTCAGTTAGTTTAGCTCATTTTAATAAAAAATAAAATAAATTAATTTAAAATGAATTAATTAATCAATTTTGCAAAACTACCGTAATCGAATAAAGCGTTCCGGGGGTGCGCTCATGAACGGTTTCATGCTAAACAGCTTACGCCGGGGCAGCTCCGCCCACTAGCGTTGAAACTGCGCTCTCGACGCGTTCATCTTCTTTTATGCCACTTTTTTCGCTTTATTTTTTTGCTAATTTCGTTCTCTGTTGATATGTACGAGTCTGCGCCCTTCGACATGAAGTATTTACGTGTGTTTTAAAGTCTTGGCTTCCTCATAGTCCGATTTGTTGTTGTTATTTGCTATTTTCGATCGATTTCCGGTGTTTTCTCGAGTTTATGAGAGAATAACTGGTATTTATTTCAATGAACTTAATAATAACAACAATTCGAACCCTATTCTGGCCAAGGCACATGCCATTACGGATTCGCGATTAATACTGATAGCTATATTCCGTGTCATCCTCTTCCTCCTCGTCCAGTTCCCCTTCCCCATTGTTCTCATCTTCCCCTTCCTCAAATTCTTCCTCTTCCTCTTCTTCCCCCTCACTGATATCCTCATCCGCCATTACACCCTTCCGGTTTGCATGCCACGTAGTCAATTCATCAAACACGAGATCGGTGGGCATGCCAATCCTCGCCATTAGCCGTCCTTCTTCTATATCCTCACGCACTCGCTCACCCTCACGCAAAATCTGAAATCGGTATTTTGATTCGTCGTGGTGCTGGGGCTACCTCTTCCCGCCACGGGTGCTTTCCTGATTCGCGCTTCGTTTTCACAGAGATAGCCATTCTGCCTGGCCTTTGTACGAGAGTCGCGCCCTTTTCGCCTCGCAAACCCATCGTCTCGTGCAGTATTAGCGAGTTATAGTGTAGCATGGACAGCTTCATTTTTATATTGTAAATGAAGGGACCACTGTCATTACAAAATAATTAGTTACTGTCGTTCAAAGCAATTACCATGCAAATCGTTTTGGGGCATAGAGGAGCGACAGAGCATGATATGACTCATTTAACGCAGTATCTATTAGAGAAGAACTCTTGAGAAATTTCTTCTCGAACGATTTGGAATACAACATTTCCTCGATCATTTTGTACGCGATAGAGGAAGGCTAAATTATGGTGCTAGCAGGGCTAAATTATAGAATATACCTTGAGTTTAGGCTTAGGTGGATCTCCATTCTTTCTCCTTTTCAACTTGCTGTGATCACATTTTGTAACAAGCGCGAATTTATCCCCCTGATAATACCAATTATGTCGCCCTTTTTCGTTTATACCTTCTTCCACGAGTGCTTGCCTTGCACATGCATTAAAAATGATCGAACATGTTCGAGTGCCTTCGGCCGGTCTTCTTTGTTGGAATACATTTTGTGGCAATGGAAGAGATGGTTGATGAAGGATTGGTACAATTTCCCTAGTACTGGGTAGGTCTTGATGTGCTATAGTAGTAATAATTATATATAAATCTCATCCGTACTGATTACCTTCCACCATTCCTTCTTTAGCGATTTCTGAGTGTGCCACCAATCAATCTCAGCCACTATCGATGCCGTCTGTGGGTCCTCTCGTAACTTCTTATCGACCATCGAGTTACTATCAGTGACACGCGTTCTGTGTTTCACGGACTTTACTTGCTTTTCTCGATTTCATATGGGCTCACTTGATTACAAACCCGTCGTCTATCAGTTCTTTCACTGCACGTAAAGCACCCGTCGATTCCATTCGAATTGAGACGCCATCTGAATTACTTTGATGGAATTTTTGCTTTCTTTCGTGTGCCGACCTATCCCAGACTCCTTCTTGTGTAAGCTAACACCTGCTAGAGCAAGCTTGAGTTTGGCGTCGATAATTGTGACTTTGCAATTTGAAGCATTAAAGCCAGGCGTATCGTATTGTCCGTCAATGCTTACTGATATTCCATCGGGCTGTGAAATTATTCATTTATGTCCTCTCATGCGTGATTACTAACCCCTGCCACATCTCTCGACACGTTTCGCACATATCTCTGCCACCGCGTAAATACATTGTCAATTGCAGGACAAGCGATGTCCGCAATAGTTCTCCTCATTGATCGCTCACTAGGTAGGGCAAGACCAAGTACTTCCGCACAATCAATCAATCTCTGTAGCGTAAAGGTTGCGGTTAGAATTATGGTTTTATTTTCTAACCGGCAAGGGAACTCCCGTGACAAAAGAACTAATCGCTATTTGCTGGTTTCCTTCGAAAACCGTGCTCATTCCCTTTCCTATTCTGCGCTGACTCTTCCAAGTCCCAGTACCACATCCGAGACAGGTGTACTCCACTACACAAGCGCTCCCTTCATTCCGAATCGATACTGTATCAATCACTCCTCCACAATCTTGGCATCTCCGAAATAGGTTGACCAATTGATCATTTGCTACTATTCGATATTTCGTCTTTTTATTATTTCCTTCCTCATTCTCCTCCTCGAAATCGCTCTCATCACTACCGCATTGACTGTCCTCAGTCGGTATGTATTCCGATCCCTGCGCAAATAGTTCCCGTAACCTCTTTTCACTCATTTCTGACCTGTATTGTCGTCGCTCCTCCTTCCGTTCTTATACTCGATTGCTTTCGGAACAAAGCCGGTAACTTCTCATCAATATCATAATTCAGGTCTTCGTCGTAACGGGATGAGAGGGAAGTATCTAATTGGAGAGGAGAAGAAGAGCGATGAATGGGAGAAAGATGGGGCGGAGGTGTGCCCACAACGGCCTGTGATTTTTATACTATTGTCTTTATATTTGTAAACTGAACTTTTCCGCAACTAAAAAATAGGTCAGAAAAATGTGTCAAAAATGAAAAAAATGTGGCATTCAAATCTAAAAAAATAAGCAGAAAGTAGTATCAATTTTTGTAATACTAAGCACACCATGTCAAGGGGGAGGGAAGAGAAAGCTCATTTGCGTGGGATAGCTCAAATTCACCCTCTCATTTTGGCTACTCTTGAGACACCGATCCGGTGAGTGGAGAATATCTTGAATTTCTTGGTCATTCTTCGCCGTTTCTCTTATGCGAATGATGAAACATATTGCGAATATTTTTGTTATTTAGAACACTCCAGTAGAGTCAACTCATAGGGGGAGTAATGCTAAAAATATGACCCTTGTGCAGATCGTGTCAGAAATCCTTTCCTCAAATACGCATGAATTCTCCAAAACTATCAAAAATCGTTTTTCATGCCGCTTTTCTCTCTGGCGCTGCGCGAAATGACTAGGCGGAGCTGTGCCACGCAAATGAGTTTTCTTCCCCCCCCCCTCCTTCTTTGACATGGTGTGCTAGGTCGTAGAATTGGCAATAGTATGGGTTAAACAGGCCCGTTTTGCCAACTCTACCAGGTCTTTCGAGAACATTTCTACTTTTCTATTTTTTCAAAGAACTTTTTGAAATTATTACACCACATTATTTTTACATTTTGAATCAGTGAATTATTTTGCTCTGCGGAAATGGTTTGGTTCTTATTTGTGATATTGTTCCAAACTACGTATTTTATCGTGTTTCAACCCTTAGTATACATATTATTTGGATATAACCCTTACATATTAGTGTAATCGATAATACGGTAGTTCCTTTTATCGATTACCCTAATAATACGGTAGTTCCTTTTATCGATTACCCATCACTCATAATAATCATTTTTATCCCATTGAGTCAATGACAGAAGTGTAGACCACCCATTTACAATTCCCTGTATCTCCCCTTCCCCTTTCCTCCAGTTTTCTATAATTACATGTCAATCTACTTGTAAAGTCGATCGCCTCTAACCATTGTTCTCGGTTTGAAATCATTTGTATTCTAATGTCCCATTAGTCATTGTAGAATCACCATTGTTGGTAATTTTGTAAACAAAATGGCGCAGTTAATTCCACATGCATGAATTATAAATTTTTTATTCCATACCTCGCCCTGATCGATTTCGATGTCAGATAATGATGGGGATGATAGCACGGGCTTATGAAATCTTTCTTGTAGTCTCTCAAACTGTAACTCTTGCCTCAGAGGACAGAGTCGAAGCGATCCAGAAGGGTTCGAACGGAGCTGAAATTTGTAAGATCCTGAGTAACGTTGACAGACAGATTACAGTAGTTCATACATGCCAAACATGATACGGTATGCATTGTTCAAAATAGATTACGGTATATTTTGATTACTGCTAGCATTTCCATGTTTCGCAAATTATTGAATTCTAAAACTCATTGAAAAATTCTTGACGATTATGTTGTGATTACGGTAGACATGGGTACGGTAGGTCACTCGTGAATATAAATCGATTTATATTTACTTACGTCCTTTGGAAGCCCAATGGGAGAAGTGAAATGTTCCGAACACCATCTTATGTCAGCTCCTTGATCTATTCGCATTCTGTACTGCTCCAGCTTTTCTTTCGTCTCATCCTCACTCATTCCTAATCGTTCAATCCATTGAAATTGTGCCGTTTCTCGTGAATTGGCTGGGAATTTGCGAGTGGTTTCATCTGCACGGGGGCAGATGGAACATTTTCGCTTCCGATTCATTCCTGTAAAAACTCCCGATAAAATTAGCTTATCGTAATATAGTTTGGATCACGAACTGAATAGACTCGGAGAATATCAATATAAAAAAAAGACAATTAAAAAATCAACAAATGGAGAGTACTGTAGAAAAAGTAAGAATTACGGTAATCGGGGAAGAACTATGGATTACGGTAGAAAAAACGTAATACGATGAAAACCAATAGTGGGAGGATACTGTCGCCAATCAGTACAGTATCGTAATTCTGCCGTGGAGTACGGTAGGTTTAGAAGTTATTGATCTGACAGTGGGCCACGTTAGAAACTTAGATATATGTGGCCCCCTCAATTCCTCAATATTCCATAATCGTGATTTATTATAAACACTTGTCTTTATCTGTCAATAAATCAGGAGAAATTTACAATAGACGTGAGCAACGATTCAAATTCGTTCTGATCCTTCTTGATGACATTCTTGTATGCCTTCTCGAATTCCTTCGGTTGCATCGTAAGCCATTCCCGAACAACTTGATCTGCCTGCAAAAGCGATGACTTTTGAGACAAATCCGTTATTCGGCTAAGCCTTTCAGAATACATTGTTTGCACTATATTAGCGACATATTTTTGCAAGCAATGACTCAGAAAATCGTTATTGAATAGGCCAATTATAGAAGATACCGTACCTCGATCAGCTGCCGAATGAGGGATCTCGTAGTCGTGATTAGAGTCGATGAATGACGTCGAATGGCCGGGCTTGCTTAGGCGACCAATGCGATGGACTGAAATACAACAAAAATATATAAATATAACTTAGAAAAGTAATCCCTCATAATTAGTATTATTTGTAGATAGCCTAAACCAGACTGTAAGTAAGAATGGGCTAACTTATTGCTGAAAATACTCTAATAAATCGATATAGTCACTATAAATCACTGTGAACTATAGATTATTGTAGACCTACTGCAGTTGGTAATCTCCTTGGGCATATCGTAGTTGATCACATGGTCGACGCCAGAAATGTCCAATCCGGCTTCACAGCTTCACGCTGGTTCTAAAAAAATATAAAGTTGACGCTCGAGTTAGTATCCGATAACCGTTTATTAATAAATAACCAACCTGCTCCCGATCTCCATGAGTGGTAGTTGTGGGAACGCCATTCTCAGCGATGAAAACTCCAAGCGCATCGGCCATCATCTTGCTAGCAACGAAGATGAGCGTCTTCTGCTTGAACACCGCCACTGAAATATATAAAATAAATATAGCATGAAGCAAAAATCGTTGGTGGTTTGGGCAATGCGAGGACTAGACCCTTCTACCATAAAAATATCAGACTGATTGGAAAGAAAAAGGAGCAACATGTCCGTGAGGTAGGTGAAAATGCTCGACTATTACCGATCCGGTCTCATAAGACAACAATATTCAACGAACCCATAGGAGTTTATTCATAATGGGGAAAAGGAACGCTGCAGTCTTTCCCGATCCTGTCTGAGAGCAGGCCATGAGGTCCTTTCCATCTTGGATGCTTCTCATTGCATATTTCTGGATGGGCGTCGGCTTAGTGTATCCCGCACTGGCAACGTTCGCGGACAGTTGGGTGATCAACTCGAGATCATCGAAGCACCTGAACAAAATTAAATAAATTAACCTTTGTCTTTACAGAAGCTACTCACTCGACTTTGACAATCTCCCCATCCGTGAGCTTTGTGCCATTTGGACCGATCGATAGCTCGACTTGTTGATCGAAGAACGTGTCCTGGATACCTCCTTTCTCATTGTGCCCAGTGATGGTAGAGTACCGGCTCGGGCCCTGCTGATCCTGCAAATAGCCAATGGGCACGTCAACAATGTTTTCAAAGACAGAAACCCTGACAAAATCCATACAAACAATAGCGGAACACTGTATCAACTACAATTTTGCCACTGCCCTAGCCTACTTGCGTCCTGTGGGAGATATTTGCTAGCTAGCAACGCACGTGACTTGATTTACTGGCTACTTTTCTATCATCCTCCTCACCTGACTGGGCTCCGATTTGAACACGGATGTGGTAGGGGTGGACGACGCGGCCGGTCTCAAGCAGGCCCGGATGGGAGACGGGAGTGCCGCCGACTGCTCGGTGACTGCCGAGCCGCAGTTTTTGCAGCTGCTGCACACGCTGTCGGCCTCGCGATTCATTGTGAATCGGCTTGACAGTGGGAGACGGAAGGACTCCTCGCTGACTGGAAAGGCGAATAATAATATTTCGCGAAAATACAAATCAATAAAAAGGGAAAAATCAATAAAAAGAACAAGAAAACCCGCAAGGGCGGAGAGGAGCGTTCTATTTGAAGGCTCCGGATTGTGTGTGCATGGACGATCCCTCTCATGTACTAGTTCACGGCTCGGGAACTGTCCCTTTGAATGCTTCATGCTACTTCAATTTTAAAATTTAAATTTTCATATTTTTACAGCATGATCGGACCATAACATAGAATGATTTAAGCTCAACATGTAAAACGTGTCCGGGTCCCTTTAAACGGTTCAGGCATGAAGGAGAGCTTCGCCAGGTATAGTTGCTCGTTAACGGCGAGCGAGAAGTAGGGGACGAGCTCGTAATGTCTTGCTACGAGAGGCAGAGAACGGCGAAAAAGTGTGTTGAAGAAAGAGGGGTTCTCTTAGCGAGTCCGTAATGGATATTGCGGGCTGGCTTGCACCGTCCCCTTCGCTCTCGTATGCATAGCGAGCTCGTTAAAGAAGGCGTCCCACGAACCGCGCGGGCAACTATGCAAAGTGAGGAATGAGAGGGGCACCCACAAGCTCACGTCGAGAACTCAGTTAGCCAGATGTTCGTGGGACACCTTCTTTATCGTAGTTTAGACAATCCGTGCCTTGAATACGGGGTGAACCTTTACCTTTACCTTTAGACAATCCTATTTTTTTTAGAAACGCAGTTTTTACTGCATTCGATGTCTATGCCAAACTAACTCCGTTAACATTCAAAGAGGTTCGTAAAAGGTGGCAATTATACAACAATAGTTATTGAAAATGTATTCAATTCGTTCTATATATTTAAAATATATACATATATACTTTAAGGTTGCTGAAAAGGGCGACATTAGCATTTCATTCGAGAAAAAAGACCACGGATGCTACGACCAGTTTGATGGCCAAAGTGAGATTGTTTCCCTATACATGCGTAACTGCCCGTTGACGAAAGAGGGGAGTTGAGGGAAAGAGGCGTGGAGCTCCCCTTCCTACTTTCAGCACATTTCGTTTGCTGGGCGTTTCACGCGAACGATAGACAACATTACAAAAAAGACTGTTTGATCAGAATGGTCATTGTTACAGACAAAACGCTTGCCCATGCGTACAGTCCTGAGCATGGAGTTATACATTTTGATGCCGATGAGGATTGGACTGTTATGAATGCTAATCATCTGCCGTTCGTATTTATCATTTTAAATCTTCGTATTTCCAAATTTGCAGACAAAAACCATCCGTCGATTTCCTCTCTGTACTCATTCACGAAATCGGTCACACACTGGGTAAATTTCAGGCTAGATTTTCGTATATTGTTTAATTAATAATTTGCAGTCAGCAATTTAACATGATTTACTCGTGTAAAAATGAATTATATGATTGCCAGGACTCGATCACTCTGCGGACCCGAAAGCGATCATGGCAGCGTACTATTTCCCTCCCAAGAACGATGGGAAGTATGTGTCGCCCACCTTAGATGAGGAGGGCATCAGGGATATCCAACTTCTGTATGGAACATGTGAGTTCCTGATAAAGAAGGAGTAAACTCAATATTCTCGGGCATATTCAGACGTCATAGGTTGATCGTAAAGCACATTACTAATTAGTAAATTAGAACTCTCTAGTTCAACTTTGAAGTGCGTTACGAGTGGGCAAAGTTTAGGGCACAGGCAAAATCAAGATGCGCGGTTCAAAAGGAAGGTCAAGACGCAGAGGAGATGGGAAGGGACGGAAGCCCTCTTCCCTCCGTAACTCCCCCTGATAGCTAAAAAAACTCCAAAATCGGGACGGCGAATCGCCTTCCCGATTTTGGAGTTTTGCCTTCTTTAAGTTCTGTTTTTTGTTTGTCAATCTTCTTGAATGAGCTAAAACTTTTGCAGCAAACGCTCCGAAGCCCGACGTAAACACCGGAGCATGCGCGAATCACGTGTATGCTGTTGTTGGGAGTAAGTAACCATATTACATTAGGATGTGTCCCACAAATATCGTACTTAATTTGTTCTCGATAAGAGAAGTTGAAATAGTTAAAACGCATTCTCTGTAAGAATGGGATGGCCTTCCACAGGGGGTGGCACAATGATTGAAAATGCTCCGATCGAGCTGAAATTTGTTGTGGGTACTCCCTAGGGGTTAGGTATGCCACCGGTAACTTTTCATGGCGATTCATGCACATCATGCACGAAAAATAAATTTCAGTTTTGCTCCTCATGTGATATACCATTCGATAGAGCATCAAAAGTTATGCCTAGAGCTCAATTTTCAGCCTTCTTGGACAAAGCATGACCGATTTGCATGGTTAAAACTGCATTTTTCGACAGTTTTCAATTTTTAAGATTATGAAGATCTCATTTGCTCCCGTTGATTTTGTGCTCATTAGAAGCGCCTTGAAATTCTGAGTAGCCATGATTTTTTTCAATATTTATTTCGGTCACCTAAGGCCTCAATTTTCATGTTTTCTAGCAAGCAATCTTGGACGCGGGTTCGAATCCGCTCCTCTGCATCATCTTTTGCCAGCATGTTTTTGCATGAAAATGATGTTTTTTCAACACAAAGTCAAGTTTCATCTGCTTAGGGGCTGTTTTGACGTTGTTTTGAGCACTTTTCATGTAAAATTTTGGTCATGCCTCACTGACCATTTTTCACATAAGGGTCCCCCCTTTTGGTTTATCCGACATTTCGGATGAGCCGAAATTTCATAAGGGGGGACCCTTATGTGAAAAATGTGTTTCTCGAAAATTCAAACATATCATCTGAAAATTGCTCAAAACAACGTCAAAACAGCCCCTAAGCTGATGAACCATGACTTTGTGTTGAAAAAACATCATTTGCATGCAAAAACATGCCGGCAAAAGATGATGCAAAGGGGCGGATTCGAACCCGCGTCAACGATTGCTTGCTAGAAAACATGAAAATTGAGGCCTTAGGTGACCGAAATAAATATTGAAAAAAATCATGGCGACGCAGAATTTCAAGGCGCTTCTAATGAGCACAAAATCAACTGGAGCAAATGAGATCTTCATAATCTTAAAAATTGAAAACTGTCGAAAAATGCAGTTTTAACCATGCAAATCGGTCATGCTTTGTCCAAGAAGGCTGAAAAT
>LS485170.1:30408-49936 GCA_900490705.1 Pristionchus arcanus | reverse complement strand
TTACAAAATTTTCTAGTAATGCAATATTTAATTTTCAAATTAATATTATGATAGTACTAATACGCAGTGTCATCATTAAAACATCACACATTCGAAACACAATATTTCATTTTTAAAGCATTTTTAAAAATAAAGTCAGTTTGTGATACTGCTGGAGTACGGTACTCTGGGTTACGGTAACATGATACAGTAGGTTAGGTTACTGTGGGAACATTTTTTGTACAAAGCGTGAAAGTGAGAGCCGGAGCCGTTTGTTCAATTCCGGAGCCGTCATTTAGTTTTGGGGTACTGTAAGCACTATCGTCAAACTTTTTAGCGGTTTTTCGCCTTTTGAACATCCTAAGGAATCGAGATAAATTTCGTCCTTTTTACTGAATGTGTGTTATCAAAATACGGATCGATTAAGAAAATAAAACATCATCATGTCCGGCGGGAAAAGTGGTAAAAAAATTAAAATGTGACGAAATTTTCGAATTTATCGATTTTCAGCTTTGGATGAAATTTGACCGAAAAATGCCCCCGAGTAAAAAAGTCTTAGAATTCGACGAGGAACCCAACTAGACCACTCCCGAATCGATTGGATTCGTTTTACGCGTTTTGACCTATGACGTCATCAAGCACTTTTCACAACCGCCTGAAGCGCGGAGAAGCAAGGAAGCTTAGCAAACCCCCTTCCCCGCACACACTCATCACGCACTACCTACCATGCAAGAAAGAGCATAGGTTGTATTTTGAAGAATGCCAACACTATGTCGATCGACTCAGATAGTGTCTTTTACAATTTCGTGACGTCACGACTTGTTTGCAGTTTCGAAACGTGTCTAGACCTGTTTACGTGACTTTCGCAATAGTGGACAAACACACACACACACACACACACACACACACATGCACAGGGAGACATCTCTCCTTTATTAAGGAGTAATGATATTAAAATTTATTACGGTGCACTGCGTAAGCGAATATACGAATATCTTGATTATCACTTGTTGATTCCTAGCCTCTCCTCCATTGTTCTCATTTCATTCGTCTCTATATGTGCGAAGAGCGCTGTGCGAGGCGCGAAAAAAGAGGAAATGAAGGAGGAAATTCTCGGACAAATTTAAAGATAGCAGAAATAGGGAATCTCAAACCCTACACTCTGCATATGAAAAATTATCCTCTCCTCATAGTTCAGAACTAAATTCGGCGACCACTTTGCCCTGTCGTTCGATAATGAAATTTTATCTAGCGTTTCATCGACGATAAACTGAAATATGGAAAACGGTGCAGTGTAGGAAGTCTTCACCGGTCGAGTTGGAGCAAAATGAAGTTGACCATGATCATCAACAACCTCAAGAACCTCTATTCTCAATTTTTAATTTTTGAAAAATCGCTTTACCATACTTTTATTGATTAGACAACCATGTTGATATGATAAAAGCTAAAATCAAATGTGTCACCCTAGGTGATATTTTCGATGCTGAACAACCTGGCATGGTCGATATGTCCCCTTTTCGCTCCAAGGGGGTACCCCCTCATTTCGCCCTAAAACTGGCAAAAATTGCACGAAATCTCGCGTACACAATCAGAATTTCGAGCCCTATCACGTGGTTATGTTGAAATGTCATGATTGTTTTTCGTTTTCGAGAAAAAGATTTTTGAACTAATAGAGTGAGTGCGGGCAAAGCTGTGCAAATTTTGGGCAGTGCCCTATCGATTGGGGGCCGTGTTAGCTATCCATAGCAACTTCGATCGAGAGATTTCGTTGTGAATGCAGCTTGTGACATTACTTTCTCGCTTTTTCACGAAATCATGCCCAAACAAAGTGGGCGAATCTTGTGAGGCCTAACTAAGATTCTGAGATAAAAATCGTCAAATTCACTATTGCATCATTATTTGGAAATACTATCGGAAGTTTTATGCAAAATAAAAATTTTTGGGAGTAACGTGTACTATAACATATTTCATTTTAACGATATTCATCGTAATCTATTCGCAAAATTACTTTGAAAAAAAAATGCAAAAATATGTGGGACACCCTAATATCATAATTTCCTTAACAATATATAGGCTTATTATCAAAATATGTTTCAGACTTCCGGTCGACTCGGAGTGGCGCACTCAAGGGTTCATTCCGTTCAATTCAGTTGTGAGCGTGAGTAATTTGATTTAATAAAACAATGTTGTCCCAACCAACTTATCAAGCTCTTTCGATCTGTAATTAAACGAAATTTTTCGGAATTCCTAATATTTCGGCACTGCCGAATTTGGAGAAAGAATACCACCTTAGTTAAAGGTCATGTATGTATGTGTTACCATTGCTACAAGCATTGCTTATTAGCCGTGAATTTGCATTCATATTATTTTCATTTTCCAGCATAAGAAGGTTGTCGCAACTTACAATGCAACCGATAACACTCTGGTGGAGACTAGCCCATACATCAGTGAAATCTATCCGGGAATGCCCGAAGGAGTCGCAGGTGCGAATCACATATCAAACAAACCGAAATTCTCAATATATTATATGTAAATTTAGTAAAATTAATCGGGCAAAATCGTTCTTCGCATAGTTTCCTTAATCTTTCTTACAATTAAAATTCAGAATTTTCCTGCTTAAAATTAAAATTAAATTTTCCTGCTTTATGTTAAAGCGGATTACACGAGCGCAGTTTTCTAAAGTGCGCAAGCAAAATCAAGATGTGCGGTGCAGGGAGCTAGGTTAAGACGTTGTTAATAAAGGCCGTGAAAGGTGAAAAATTCTTTTTTTTCTTAGGTCAATCATATTTTTCCCAGGTCACTCAGGGGAAGTGGTTCCTCGATTTTGGATTTGGCTCCTTTTTTAAAGATGTTCTTTTTCAGGATTCGCGCAGTTCGCAGATGGTTTGTGGTACGGATTCACGGACTCGTACGTGTTCAGATACACTTTCGAAAGTAAGAAATACCATAAATACATCGGATCCATTAATAAGTTTCTGCATTGTTGATTTGTCCACATTGTATTTTTTTGATAAATATGTAATGAACTTTTTGGTAAAAAAATACTTTCCCGGGGAATTCATTTCATGAATTTGTGCTGCGTTTTTTTCTTCTTCTCACATGAATACACCCCCACGCAGACACTTGATATATACGTATATTAGTATTATAATTGACTGCAACATACCTGCTATTTATAGTGAGAATATTTTCCATTCCACTCGTAGCTGACCTTTGACAAACGTTCGTGGGGCGGATTTAGGGAAGAGGCTGTGAGGAGGCGGTAGATCAAGTGTCCTCCCCCGCCCTTCCTTCCCCTTCCTCTCTCCCAGACAATCGATAGCTCGCTAACCAGCACATCTCATTTGCTGAGCATTTCAAACGCACGATACCATGAGTTTGAAATGCGCGAAATTAAGAAGACGCATAAAGCAATATGAAAGAAATATTCAATTTTCATTTTGAATGTTTTTGAATACTGTGAGCAATGTGATACTCTTGTGAGTAGTAGCCAAGAAATGGCCATGTCACAATTGCCAGCCATGAGCTCACTTATTCAGAATCGTAATGCATGATTTGTTGAAAATAAATATTATATTTTGATCTACAGTAAAAACATTCAATTAGGGGTATGAGAAAATGGAACGAGACGATCCAGCAAAAACAGCGTAAGCGGACAGCGTAAACAGCGTTATTCAAATCTCGGAAAACACCATTCATTCAAAACCAATAGCTGCGACCATTTTTGATCAGAGCGTTGTTCAAGAAGATTCAATAACTCAATTTTTTTTTAACGAGATGAAACAAGAAAGAAATGAAAAATAAGAACAGCTGTGAGAAGTTGAATAAGCTTACTAATAGATGAGTCAGGGCCAAGAGCCAGATTAGAAATAGGGCGCGGCATGTCCAAAATCAGATTAGTAATCTGCTTTGTAAGTTTGAGATGGTGACTCTTGTGCGAGAGATCGAGGAAACTCGGTAAGCAAACCAAGGTCACTTCACTCGTTACACGAAGGGTTTATCTGAGGCATAATTTAACGTTGACATCGCGAGTATATGTAAACCATTATTCTGAGCTTCAACAACAAAACTTTATTGCCAGGGCTTCAACAGGAACTGCTCTCGGCTCCAGCACATACTCTCAAGATCACGATCATGATAATCGATTACACCGATTCTATCGGGGCACAATGCACTCAGCCACTGTCCGTATTGCTCGTTTTGGAATGACCAACGCTTGTTGCTCCACTGAACAGGCGTCCACTTGGAATTGTGACCGACTCGAGGCCTGAAATGATCAATGATATTAAGCGGTGATTTGTTACAATCACAGATAAATTAAAAATAATTGGCACATAGTAAGAGAGGCATGGAAGAAAGAGATTTGGAATGATAACCATGGAAACGCAACGAATAGCAATTACCTGATGTAGATGAACCCTCTCGAATTGGCGCTCAGATAGCCCGGGTTGTTAGCGCGGGCTTCTTTGAAGACAATCTGAACGAACGATTTAGATCTATACTGCAAATGAGACTTATTCCGTGTATTCAGTAGAGTTTGAAATGTGGGACGGGTAATTCGGACCCGACCGGGTAGTTGAGACGGAATGAGTGGAATGCGAGTTACCCGGGACTGTCGACGTGGAATGAAGAATTACCCGGGATCCTCGGTTTTGGAGGGCGAATCAACGAGCTTTTCATGCGCAGGGAATAGCTAATAATGGGGTGAAAATCCCGGGTAATTCATTCCTCCCTCTCCCACTCATTCTTCGCAGTCGGGTACCCGCTATCCCGGGTAGCGTTACATTTCAAACTCTAGTATTCAGAAAACAACTATTGCTTATCAAAGAAAATTATATTCTGGATAGCAAATCTAATGTACATAACAGCTCACCGCCCCATCGAATTCTTCGATAATCCATCGCTCGTCAACGCCGGAATTCAGCGATTTATAGACTATCCAACTTCCATCGTAGCAGTACGCTCGCACATACTTGCCATCGTGACACTGAAGGTACCGACGTCCCGACCCAGTCATTGCGCTAAATGAAGAAAATATAGCAGGAAGGCATATCAGTAGGGATGTCAGGGTGAAGAATCCATCTCTTCATTCCGCGTACTGTCTCATCACTCTGACTGGTGAGAGTGCACGCGGAATGAAGAGACGGATTCTTCACCCTGACAGCATTGCATATCAGAACAAGAACAACAGAAAGAGTTCTCCTGCTTCGAATGGTAACAAGTGAAAATGAGATTGAGAGGAAGAAAGAAGAAGGTTAGTAATCGAGATTAAGATTGGGCAATACTACATAACCGGATGAGTCATCGTCCCCTTTCCCTCTAGTTCACTCCCATGGAAGGGTTTCTGCCGAGAAAGAGCCGTGTTGACTAATCAGCTATGGTGGGTCTTTAGCTATGGTGGCGATTACCACTGATGGTTAGTAATCACTTTCTCTACTCGCTTCTTAATCGGTACCACTATTAGTTGACAGCCTTTCGTTTTTTCACCTTTTTGCATCGATACATTTCGCGTTCATAGGTGATTTGCGACTTGGGTTTTTCTATTGTATTCGAACATTTCAATATTTCAGTATGCATTTGGAGATCAAGGATTTGTCGAGCAGCTGCAAGAAAGTCGAGAAAATGGTACTTTTTACTATTTCATTAGAGCCTAATAGTAATTTCAGTTTCTGCTCGGCAATCATATTTGCATGATGTATGAAGATGAACGTGAGACTTATCCCTCAGACATAACGATATTTGACACGAGTATGTAACTCGCTTCCATCGCATTATGAACTAATAAAAAACATTTTCAGCTACTTTGTGTTTTAACAAAGTGCCTATGTTCTTTCATGTGAGTGCTTCTTGTTATTTGTTTTGCAAAGAAAAATTTGAAAATGATGAGATCACTAGCCATACCGCATTTGTTGTAGCACATCTGGTGGTATGCCGTGCTGTGTGATTGCGATGTCGTCACTTACAATGGAAAGGCATTCACATGGACTCGTGAGGGCATTGCAGTAGGAAATCTCGGTTAGTAAAAACGCGTAACTGTGACTGTGAAAGCCTTCCCATCCTTCATGGTTCCTAGCCAAAGGCGTAATATTGCAAGAAATAATAGGTTTATTTCTCTTCAGAAAGAGATGGTTTTCACTGGAGACGTGCCCCAACCACAGGACCACATCCAAAATTTACAAAGTACTTACCCACAGGAGTTACAAACGGTATGTAAATATTATAAATAAAATAATGCAGCAATATTTAAGAAGTCTCGGGCTGTTATCTGGTGCTCTATCATGACTCGCGTCGTCCAACGCATCCAGAGCCTCGCGAGTACGCATTCTATTTGTGCGAACTCAACCTGCAGACAATGCAATGGGAGCGCACACCTGTCATTGGCTCAGAGGTATATATAAATTGTGATCTCGACGTGGCGTCCTCTGGAGCCAACGCGACTTCTACAAGCAAAATGAGTATGTCCATCGTAATCAGCATACTCAAGAAGCCCGAATTGCGAAATTTCAAGGGTTTCATATTTTTGACTGTGCCAGACTCTTACGGGTCTGCTCGATTCTTACGCAAACGGCCACATATTTTGCACAAATATTCGAATACAGCTTATGAATTCGGGTGAATTCAGGTACTGAAGGAGTACGGATGGCGGTATTCTGAGAGTAATATGAAACTAGTCGCAACGCAATCAAAAATTCATGTGTTCACAAAGGATGGAGATCCGGAGCACATGGTTTGTTTATAATTTTGTTTTTCCAAAACAAATCAGGAAAAAAGTAAACCTTTTTTAGGTTATCGATAGATCATCGAAGAGATGGGCACTGGCAAAGAGTAGGAATAGCTCAATGATTCAAATTCGCAGTGCTTGTAAGCTGTTCACTTTTTTCAACAAAATACTAAACAAAAGTATTGTGAGAACATTGAAATTCACTCATCGTATGCGCACTTATTCCTTACAACTACTAGCAATTAGTGCAAGCAGTAGAGGAAGCAAGGAATAAGATGAAACGCGGGTGTGACTGGACTGTTTGCCGTCTTGTTAAGTGCGGCGTATGCGATGAGGAAATAACGCGATTACAAATAATATCAATTTATTACACAAGTAAACGCGAAGGGAAAGGATCTAAGGGGAAAGGAAAGAAGAGAAGGAAGGGGAATGGGAACTGGACTGATGAGCGTAATGCTCTGACTGGACTGGATGGAATTACTAAAGTAATTCCTACTGGAAGGGAATGCAACGCAAACCCACACTGGAATTGAGCACGAGTGCTCAATTCCAGTGTGGGTTCCCACCCCAATCAGCAGCACTGCTCACTGCTGATTGGGGTGGGTGCTATGGACTAGGGCTGGCTAAACGGTAGCGGGGTAGCGGCCCCGCTACGAGAGAGGAAGAGGTAGCGGCCCCGCTACGCCCGCTACCCCCCGCTACGTTTCGGGGAGGGAAGAGGCGTGCGAAGCTCCGCCCCCTTTCTCTGGCCTCCGCCTGCTCTTCCCAACCCGCCTAGACTAGAGCGCGCACTTTATTGAAAATTGAGAGGACAAGTTCCCTTCCCCGAAACGTAGCGGGGTTTGCGGGGTGTAGCGGGGCCGCTAACTTCTCCCTCTCTCGTAGCGGGGCCGCTACGTGACCTCTCCCCGTAGCGGGGCCGCTACCCCGAATTGCCACCCCTACTATGGACCCAAACTGCTGTGATTCCAAGTAGAATCAATGGAAACGGGGCGAAAACTGGGGTAAAAACGACGTAAATCAACGACGGAATCAAAGTAGAGTGCTGACTAGAGAATACGTGACAAAAACGCGTTTGGTAGAGACGCGCACGCAACCGCGACGCGGGTAACGTGGGCGCTCATTCAAACTTGGAATTACTGTAAGTCAACATTTGACTCATGGATCGAGAACTGGCTTTCTAATTGGAAATATTTTTAATAATTGGAATATTAATTTGGAATGAATAAATATGGATGGATTATAGTAATTATGATTGAAAGATAGCGAATTTCATGGAAAGTCGCTATACATCGTTCTCGTTGAGATAGAAATAGATTATTGCTTTATGTATTGACCGACAAGTTGATAACGTGATCAATATGGAAAAAAACATCCCATTCAATTAAAGATTCTGAAAAAGATGGTTAAAAGTTTCTGCATTTCAGTCGTCGTACAAGATACGCTGCACACTATTTTGATGGATAGAAAGCGAGATATGTTAGTACTCTACCGGCATAATGAGAGCTCCAATAAGAAGGTATATTTTTAAAATACAATATTCCTACATTATTCGACATTTCAGATCGGTGAACGACCGAACAACTCGAGAGTAAATCTAGATCTGTTCGATATGGTTTGGTCGAGAGTGTATGTGAGCGGATCTTGTGTATATTTCTTCGGGACCGCTCCCCGTTCGAGGGGGGCTTTCGATTATGCAGACAGCATGCATTATTTCATGGTTCTCAACCTGAGTGAGTTCATCACATCCATCACACGCATTACCGCTCAAAACGGGACCAAAAATTCAACTCCTTATAACTTTCTTCAATATTGAGCTGGCGACCTGTCTACGATATACCAACGAAATGCATTGGGTCGCCAATAGTTCAGTGATTTATGACATTTTGAATTTCATATTATTAAGTAGCGCTCGATAAATGAGCCGCGGTCTCTTCACTCCTAACAATCTCTCGCAACTCGAGCGGGCGAGAGAGTGTGTGAAATGAAGAGACGGCGGCTTATATTACGAGCTCTATTAGGAACGGTAATTCTTTAGTTGCGTATGCTTATGTGATTTAATGTTTTAGTTATGTCTCGAGCTCTAAAAGTAGGGCTTGGAAATCTGTTAAAGAAGGCGTCCCACGAATCGCGCGGGCGACTATGAAAAGTGAGGAATGAGAGGGCGCGCTCTCCTCATTTCGCACGCTCTCTCGCTCGTTGCCTGCTTTTCAGGGTCACTAGGAACGACGCAGCCAACTGCTCGTATCTCAGTTCAAACGAAAATCGAAAACTTTCTTCGAGTTTCGAAAGTGTTATCGGGTAGCCACGATTTGTGTGAATCTCCCGATGATTGGGATCAAAAACATTCCAACTATAACACACAAACCGGCGAACAACGTATATCAATTAATTGCTCATCAATTAATTCATCAAGTTATTACTAACAAAAATTCCGCAAGATTGAGCTTTACAGGGGGTGTGGCATCAATGTCTGACTAGATTAGTTCTCGATGTGACATTGAGATGATGGGTAACGGACACCCGATGACACTTTCTAAACTCCCATGTTTTTAATTTTCGTTTGAACTGAGATAATATCGATTGGCTGTGTTCCAAGTGACCCTGATCGTGCAGGCAATGAGCGAGAGAGGGAATGGCAATGAAGAGACGGCGCCTGCAAAACGGCGCGCGGCGCTCGCTTATGATAATTGAACCATCATTGATGCCTCACCCACTTTAAATATGAAAGAATTTCATAGAAACGGAATGACTTTAATATCGATAATGTCGTAATATCCAGTAAAATCCGTTCAGATCCGACGCTCTTTGACCTAGCGAAATCTGTCGTTTCACGCAATTGGACTGCGCTAACGAATAACTCCTGGACAACATTGCCTGAGGAGTTAATGTGAGTGATTAGCATCATTTTACATGTTACTGATAAGTCTAACTAGTTGCTTGTGAGATCTGAGGTGGTTTGATGTCCCGGAAAAGATAAACTTCTCTCTTCCCTTTTTTTAAGCATTATAGTTTCATATTGATGAAGCTTTTCAGCGAGCACTTTATGCCAGTCGGCATGGAGGATCCCGTTGGCAACACGCGAATACTGCAATCGATGAACGGCATGTATGTATCATGGAAGAGCAGTTGTACCTATACCCCGCAACGGCATACACAGGAAAAAGTTCGTATTTAAATGATTATAATATTTTACCCTGCTCAAATTCAACGTTACTTTCGCCTAAACAATTGTCTGTTCAGTTCGCGATTGAGTTGGTTTCGGAATGTGGAGCATCCGAAGAGTGCAGGATTAAAAAACACGATGATGGAAAGGTATATTTTCAATTCTGGATTGCATACAACAATATAGAATTAAGGTCCTCCTAAGTCCTTCTTATAAAATATTCGTGCGAGCACATCGGAACGGACGAGTCAGTTACGCTGATCGAGAGGGACCGAGGGAGGTGTGGCATCTCATCAGAAATCGAGACAAAACGTGGTCCTTCAAGAGCGCCTTTGGCCAGTGGTTGAGTGCGAGCAGAGATGATGGAATAATGTGCACTGTTGCGAAAAAACAGAGAACTGAACACTTCTGGATCATACTGCCAGAATAATAAATTTTTTTGTGAAAGTATATCTTCAATAAACAGAGTATTATTATCCAAATATCTGATATGGATCGAGGAAGTTGTGTTTGAAGCATATTTCGAACGTTCACTCATCAAATATAAACAGTTTCATGTAAAATATCGTAGTTTTTAATAGTTTCGACAATTGACTTTTATCTTTATTCATGAGTATTTGTGAAATTCTGACATTGGTAACAATAGGTGTGCGGGGGAGGGAGTGATTGGTAGGGTTGGCCAAACAAACTGTGCCACGTTGTAATGGTAGGGCGGAGAGTAGCAACGTTGCAACCTCTCAGGGATCACGTAGCAACACGCTTTCTCATTGCATAAATTTGATGGCAACATCCGCAAAGGATTTCGATTCTCAGCTACAATCGAAAATGTAATTGGCTCAAAAAATTATTGCTGACGAGTGTCTTCGGATCTCAAACTATTCAAAACAAATTATGGAATCAAATGGGAATGAGATTTCCAAGATTATTTTATTAGTGTGTCAATTGTGTTGCAATTTATTGTGTTCTAGTTCACAACTGTTTTCACTGGGGTTCTATTTGAGATAAATTGCAGACTCCATTTGTATTAATTCACACTTTCTCATAAACAACGATAATGCGCTGCGCGTCCTCGCGATCCTTGACGAAGCTTGCAAACCGAATGAAGACCTGAACATGAAAGCTCGAGATTAGAGTTCGAAATAAAGGTCTCCGCCTCTTCATTCGCACACTTTCTCGCCTCTCCGACCGGTGAGAGAGTGCGTGAAATGAAGAAACGATTACCCGTCTTTCGAACTCTACTTGAGTTGAGAAACAATGTCTACGTCAAGAGAAATGTATGAATAAGACTGGACGAAAACAGCTGCACATTTTGCGATGAAGTTATAATCCATCGGGGGGAAACTCCGATGGTTAAAAACGAGCATTTAAACGTCTTACGTATGTGAAGCCGATCCGGACCGCGATAAGGGCGACGAGAGGTATCATGGTCATTGCGCACGAAGCAGACCCATCGATTTTTATGACTTCGGGTTTTTTTGTGACTGATGATGGAAAATTTGCTTTGTCCACCTAAAATTAAGCTTATTAGATAGCAGTAATATTTTTCAAAAATATTAAAATCGTTGCTGATAAATGCTTGTCTTATTTTTTTATGAAAAATACATACGAGTTAGTTGAAAAATTGGTTTAATGGAAATTAATGAAGTCCTCACCACTGTCAGGAGAATAGAGAAAACGATGCAGATAATCTGAAAATCATATAATAATTAATGAAAAAATAATTAATATTAAATATCGCTCCCGTGCTTTTCGATGAATGTTCCATTTATTATCACACTTTAAATTAGTTTCAGTTTCAGCAATTAAATCAATTATGAAAGAAAATTTTGAGAATAATGCCGAATAATGCCGCAAAGCTCACATTAATCACGCTGTAGAACAACAAGCAGGTGCGAGACTGATGGAACACTCCATACATTCCCACTCCTACAATGATAATGGGAAAGAGAAGGATGAAGCTGCCAGAGAGAACGACCAGCACCAGATCGATAATTATGAATATTTCGGACAGTGCCTGTAATTTGATTATAATTTACCAGAAAAATGCAATATATTATCGTAAAATAATATAATGTTCCGCGTATTACTATTGACTGTCAAAAAAATAGAAATAAGGGTCTTTGGCTCTAGCCGATGTTACCAATCGTTTCATATAGGCCCTAGTAGCATTTGCTGAGAAAATTAGAATTTCAAAATAATCAATAATGAGCTATAAAATCAATAATGAGTTATAAGCGAATAAAATGTTCCGTATTATGCGAAAAAAAACATCGTATTGTCTCCTCTGAGCATTTGAATCTTACGATAACAATTTTACCCGAATGTGCGCTCCGCAGCACCAAGAACGGTATCTTGAAGCATTCCCGTCGAAGGTATTCACTGCGCTATTCATTCCACCTGAAAAATTAGGTGTGGCGAGTAAGAACAAAACATACCAAATGAGGAATAGCGACTGTGAACAATGTGCGGTGAATGGGCATGTGCAAACCTACTTCCTCCTATACACACCCACTACTGAACGATCTCTTAGCAATCGCATTGCCAGCTTTCGTTCTGATTAAGATGAAACACTGATACTTCCGTAACCGATTATTGACGGTTAGAGCAGAGGAAGATTAAAAATGGGCGAGGTCGGTTTAATCTAAAGCGCCATACCTTTTAAGTTCCTATCTGATTCTCTCGCCAAGCCCGACTAACAGGCCAATGTGACGTGTAATAATTTGAAACCACGATGACAATCGAAAGAAGATTATGTAGGGGCCACAGGCCGATTTATCTCAATGGGGTTTGTCGCTGAGCTGCGCTCGACCTCGAGAAGTACTCGCGCAACACATTGGGGTAGAGGAAATAAAGGCGGGTCGAGATCTCGAGTCTCGCTTGCTCATTTCTCGTCTCATGTCTCGAGGCTCATTTGCGTGTGTCTCTCTCCCTCCTCCGCCCACTCGCTTCCCTGCTCCCGCTCATCTTCGAGGAGAGCGCACAATTCGGAGAAAATTGCTAAAATTCCAATTTTTTGTTTTAAAATTCCTGAAATATTCGACTCAGTCAAGGCACATCAGCATCCGATCACTAGAAAACTCCTTACACTGTTTTCCAACCTTAATTATAGATTTTTACCATCTTTAAAGAAGGTGTCCCACGAATATCTGGCTGACTGAGTTCTCGATGTGAGCTTATGGGTCGTGGCTATCCGATCACACTATCGAAACTCCCATGCTTTCAATTATCGTTTGAACTGAGATACGAGCAGTTGGCTGCGTTCCAAGTGACCCTGAAACGCAGGCAACGAGCTAGAGAGCGTGCGAAATGAGGTGAGCGTCCCTCTCATCCCTCTATTTGCATAGTCACCCGCGCGGTTCGTGGGACGCCTTCTTTAAGTAGCCCGATCATGATGCGCCTTGGGAAAATTGTGAAAGCTGCCGATAGCTATTGAAACATCTTTATTTTGTTCAATTTGGTTACGTATTCGAATTTTTTCACCCTTTGCGCAGTTTCTGGTGCAATTCCTTCCCCTCAAAAGGGGGCGGAGCCTTTCGTGAAACTCATCCGTGTTAGAATGCCCAGTTATTCCATGTCTTCTCTGTTTTCTCTTACCGGTGAATGAGCAAGAGGAATGAAGAGACGGGTTCTTCAGTATTGCAGCTCTACTCGTGGAAGTTGAGTCCCCGTACTAAGGGTAGGATGTTCCAAAGGGAGTTCGGTGAACCTCATTCAGCGTCTTCAACTTGAGCTTGTCAACTTGAGTCAACTTGTCTCTTCAATACGATGAAAGGAAAGGTTTTAGGGAAATGATAGTTTAGTGATTGCCAAAATAGTTATCAGGCTGTCTCATGGCATCAATTTGATGGCAACCTCCGCAAAGGATTGCGATTATCAGCTACAATCGAATATGCAATTCTCTCGATTAATTTTTTGCTGATGAGCCTGATCACAGACAATTCAAAACAAAAGAAATACCAATGTGAAACTATTTTATACTACTATTCATAGTTTTCTAGTTTACAACTGATCACTGCCGAAATATCTACTACAATACATTCTAGGATAAATCCTTATTAATATGTTTTTAATATTTCACACTTTCTCATAGACAACGATAATGCGCTGCGCGTCCTCGCGATCCTTGACGAAGCTTGCAAACCGAATGAAGACCTGAACATGAAAGCTTGAGTTGAGAAACAACGCCGAGAGAAATTGATGAACAAGACTAGACAAAAGAGCTGCACATTTCACGCTGAGGTGGCTAGATATAATCCATCGGGGGAAATTAAAAGCGTTAAAAGCGAGCATTTAAACGTCTTACGTATGTGAAGAAAATCTGGCCCGCGATATGGATGATGAGAGGCATCATGATCATTTCGGTTCTTCGATCTTTGTCGATCCCATCCATCTTTATGTCTTCGAATGTACTACGAAGTGCATGTATGATCCAATCAAATGCCGCTTTTCCTACCTTAAATTCAGCTTTTCAACATAATTTTAACACAAAAATATTAATATTTGTTGTTTTAATAAATGGTTGTTCTATATTTTTCTAAATAATACGTGTTAGTTTACCAAGTAAGTTTTCAAATGTGAATTAATGAACTCCTCACCAGTATCAGGATAATGGAAAAAACGATGCCGATAACCTGAAAATCAATTACTGATTATTTTAATATTTTTAAATGTCGGAATTTTGCTTCCCGGGCTCTTCGTTGAATGTTAAATTTATTTTAATAGTTTAAATTCATTACAGTTTCAGCAGTTAACTTAATTATGAAAGAAAATTTTGAGAAAGTCTGGCAGAATAATACCGCAAAGCTCACATTAATCACATTGAAGAACAACAGGCAGGTGCGAGACGGATGGAACACTCCATACATTCCCACTCCTACAATGATAATGGGAAAGAGAAGGATGAAGCTGCCAGAGAGAACGACCAGCACCAGATCGATAATTCGTAGCCGTAGCCGTAGCCGTAGCCGTAGCCGTAGCCGTAGCCGTAGCCGTAGCCGTAGCCGTAGCCGTAGCCGTAGCCGTAGCCGTAGCCGTAGCCGTAGCCGTAGCCGTAGCCGTAGCCGTAGCCGTAGCCGTAGCCGTAGCCGTAGCCGTAGCCGTAGCCGTAGCCGTAGCCGTAGCCGTAGCCGTAGCCGTAGCCGTAGCCGTAGCCGTAGCCGTAGCCGTAGCCGTAGCCGTAGCCGTAGCCGTAGCCGTAGCCGTAGCCGTAGCCGTAGCCGTAGCCGTAGCCGTAGCCGTAGCCGTAGCCGTAGCCGTAGCCGTAGCCGTAGCCGTAGCCGTAGCCGTAGCCGTAGCCGTAGCCGTAGCCGTAGCCGTAGCCGTAGCCGTAGCCGTAGCCGTAGCCGTAGCCGTAGCCGTAGCCGTAGCCGTAGCCGTAGCCGTAGCCGTAGCCGTAGCCGTAGCCGTAGCCGTAGCCGTAGCCGTAGCCGTAGCCGTAGCCGTAGCCGTAGCCGTAGCCGTAGCCGTAGCCGTAGCCGTAGCCGTAGCCGTAGCCGTAGCCGTAGCCGTAGCCGTAGCCGTAGCCGTAGCCGTAGCCGTAGCCGTAGCCGTAGCCGTAGCCGTAGCCGTAGCCGTAGCCGTAGCCGTAGCCGTAGCCGTAGCCGTAGCCGTAGCCGTAGCCGTAGCCGTAGCCGTAGCCGTAGCCGTAGCCGTAGCCGTAGCCGTAGCCGTAGCCGTAGCCGTAGCCGTAGCCGTAGCCGTAGCCGTAGCCGTAGCCGTAGCCGTAGCCGTAGCCGTAGCCGTAGCCGTAGCCGTAGCCGTAGCCGTAGCCGTAGCCGTAGCCGTAGCCGTAGCCGTAGCCGTACTTTAGGCACACCCAGAGATTTGTAACGTGTCATAAAGTAAACGTTACTCGTCTATCCCTATCAGAGACGTAAATTCCTTGCACTTTGATTGTAATCTGTCGTCAGTGTGATGGTATCGTATTGTTGACTTATACAAAAACATTTCCTTCACTTTCTCCCTCCCCCGGAGGTGTGACTCCCGAATTGATAAAGAACGCACAAAAATTAAGAGGCATGTTCTTCATCCATGCAGCTCTTCTCGCGAACCTCGAACCCCCTCGGGAGTTCTTTGAAACTCATTCAGCCTCGCCCACTCACAGAGTGGGTCTGTCCAATTTCCCTTTTTTGTGATCATATGAAGATTATTACCCTCAAATCATAAAAAATAATTTCGCATGGTCTCGATCCGAATGGTGATGTTATCGCTAATTGGAATCACCGACGTGTGTTCCTGCATGCGGAGCGCTCCCGAACAAATCTTCTGTAGGTCGCAATTCTGCGAAGACCATACTTGTTGTCTCGACAACGGTTTTATTTATACTTTTCGGAAAAATTAAGCATCGCTCGTATCAGTCTCGAAGGCGCGCGTGAAGCAAGTGGGAAGTGTGCAGCATCTCGAGATATTCAAGCAGGTCAAATTTCGAATACATGTATCATTTTGTTTCATGAGCAAAAAATTAAGTTGTAATAGTTTCAGCCCACTCTTCCAACCAAAGGTGTCCACGCCACCGGCGACCCTTTTTTGATCATGACCAAGATGTTCTTCGCGCTGATTCAATCAATTTTCAATTTCGTTTCCAAAAAATCATCCTGAGGTAAATAAATGTTGAAGGAGACTTCGTGCGTGTCTCTCCATCAGTTCCTGTGCGATGATCATCCCGAGTATGATACGACCAAGTTCAAGGGCAATAATTGCTCTGATTCGAAGACGGGTCCTTCAAATATTGCTGCAGCCAACTGGCTATCAATGCGATATAGATAAATTTGGTTTGCACTGCTTCTCGGCCAACTGGCAGTTCTTTCTTTCTAGTTCGATCATTCGCAACGCGGTTTGCTGTTCTACCCCTTTCAACAGCTGTTCTAAACTGTGAGTTGTCAAATAGCCTCAAGGGAGTGAGGCAATGACGTCGCAACAACTTTTTGTTTTAGCTTATAAATGCAAAATTCGAAATCAATCAACATCAGTTCAGCAAATCCCCGAAGTGAAGTTTGAAACGCCTTTCCCTTAGAAAGAGAGAGAGAAAACACTCTACTATCGACTTTCGATCTCTTATGCGATAGAATATGACCTTCACGTGGAAATTGACGCGCGAGAGAGAGAAAGTTTGGCAAAGTGAAGTTCGAGCAAAGTGAAGACAAGAAGAGATATTCGATTTACGAGTTTCATCGGTGCACGATTAGCTTGCGAAAGTGTTTGCCATTGCAGAATTACCACCTACATCTATGATACAGCCTTTGCTTGCGATATCGTTTCTTATCGGAAATGTCGACGCACATGTATTCGCCTGCGATAAACTCAAGTATTATGTGAGTATATACACAGGTTCGACCTATTGACAAGTTGTTACAGCTCGCTAACTCACTCCCAATAGTGAATTTGCCTTACCTTTGCGTTATTCCTGAAGAAAACGTGAAAAATGATGATGATGATGATGATGAAAACGTGAGTTGTGCTTCAATTGAAAGAAAGTATACGAAATTTCAGTTAGATACATGGGAGCAGCTAGATAAGTTGCAAGCTGGTGATCAAGGACTTGACTTTCTTGATTTATTTAAGTCTGTCACAGATATAATGATCGGCCAGAGATATCGAGGTCCAAAAATTGTCCGTCACAGAGAAAAGATTATGTTTCTGTGTGAAAGCAGTCCAAAATCAAGTTAGATGATTGACTATATGAAGAATTCGACATCTGTGAGTGACAATTTCGAGGTCATTCCCTGTAACGGAGCTAGATATATTTTGTGAACCTCGAAATCTCTGGCGGACTTCGATACCAGAACATATTCAAATGCAACTTTTCCCAGTTTTTCTGAGATCGGTAAAGGCGTCGACTTTTGCGTCAAACGAACGAGTAAATCGCATTGGGAGATCTATTCTAAAGGGAATCTTGATTGCGAGAAACTTCCATTCACAATTGTTCACACAAGCCACAAGCCATTGATCCATCGACCACCTCATACTGTACGTTTACATATTTATTTTAACAAGTGCAAAGGTACACGGTTTCGAAACATAATTTATGTAGTACTCTCTAGGGTTGCTCGAGACCGATCGAGACCGAGATCGAGAGTCTCGCACTTGCGAGACTCTCGCACTGACCTCTTCCCTAGGCAAGCTTGCCTCCCCGACGAGAGATCATGTGATTGGGAGAGAGTGCAGACTGAGCTGATTGTGAGGAATGCGCTCTCTCGTTTTTCCACGCTCTCTCGCCGTCTCCTATGGGAATGGATTGCGAGAGTCTCGCAACCTTGCGATACTCTCGCGCTGCAGCGAGAGTATTGATCTCGAACTTGCAACCCTAGTACTCTCAGTTTGGTGAAAGCAAATCATCAAGTTGCGACCAGGCCTGTGGTCCACTTGGACATTTCCTTGGATCCAAACTTGGGAGCGGCGTTACTGTAGTTCTCTTTTTTATTCGTCGAACGCAGCATAGGCCACCTCATACAGTAACCACACCCACCCAAAGGGTCTCATCCAAAGGACAGTCCTACTGGGGATCGTAGATAGTCGATCGAAACAGGCGAACGGTCAGAACAGGGCCATTAGGCAGAGCGTGTGTTAGACAAGACGGGTTAGAAAACCTGCTTGATTATATAACTTTACTGCATAGGCCCCGGTTTCTATACTTGATTCCAACTTGGAAACCCCTTTATGCATGTATCCAAGTTGGGGGGGGGGGCGCACATCAGAGATAAATGAAAAAGCAGAATGAAGGCTCTCGGGACAAAGGATTTTCCCCATAGGCGTTTTTTTAATTGCCAGGCTTTCGTTTCTGAAACTTGGCTTCCGTTTCTGAAACTGTTTAAAAAAAAAACAATCATAACTCTAATTGACATATGAGGCCGTTCGCGTAAGGTTCAACAAGGCTCAACAAGGGTTTGGAACAGGTAAAAAATCGACATCGCTGAAAAATTGCCCCTAGGGGTAGTTTTTGATTCTAAGAACAGCTGTGGATTCAGTTTTTTGATAGGACGCCTCCTGGCGCCGTTATTGACCGCGGGCCATTTGGCCAAAAATCAGTTTTTCGAATTTTTCTCCTTAACTGAGCGTCAAAATGGTCTGAAATCTCGCGATACATATCAGAATTTTGAGCTTTTTCGATTGGGCATATTGCCGTATGATGATATTTTTTCGTTCTCGAGAAAAAAATCGATATTTTTCTATTGCCGAAGTGCGCCCTGGAACTTTGCCAGATGAAAGAGCATGTTCTGCTGATCATTTTGGTATATAATATGAGGGGTTTCCGTCCGGGGGACAGAGATCCCGACCTATATTAGTGCGTACAGTCGCGCTTGGCGCGCGTACAGACGACGTTGCGGGCGCGTGGGAAACGACGAAGACGCTACGACTTCGACCCGAATGTCGCTGGTTCGAATCCCGCCCCCTGCAGACATATTTTGCTGATTTTTCGCATCTACTAGACACTGTTCCCGAACTGAATATGATATTTGTTTGCCTTTTTCTTCTAACGAAATGCAGGAAAAAAACTTCGCATCGAAAATAATCTCAAAAAGTAGACCAACAACGTTGAAATAATTATGCTACGATTGTCATATTTTTAAAATGAGTGGCTGATTGTCTCAGAACAACTCTCGGATATTTTTCCGTCCTCGATCTTGCTCTGATATTCTGCATCGACTCGACGTTGAGGTAAAAGT
>LS485170.1:10271-22587 GCA_900490705.1 Pristionchus arcanus | reverse complement strand
ACTCGTGATAAGACGCAGAATGATCCTTAGAACGAGTCTCTAGCACGTCTGGGAGCTGAGTTATGAAAATTCGACCCTGATTTTGCAGCAACTCTGCAGCCGCTGCAGCAAGCGGCAGCGACTTGAAACTTTTTTTCTGGGTAGCCCTCGCTCATACGTCTATGCATAAAAAGTTTGAGGAGTTAGAAAAAATCCTCCTAAGAATAATGATTCTTCAAAATAATGCACATCGATTGCGTCATCACTATGCAATAATATCGGTTATTTTTGTATTCCGTTTTATGTGGAAAATAATGGCCGTCACAGTTTCCTGATAATCTCCAAATATCATAATCATTGTTTTGCTGGTTCAAAAGATACATAGAATTGTAAAAGTTGGCCATGACTTATGTCGGCGAGTGTATGTGTGCTATATTATTACCGACTATGTTATTACCGACCCTGACAAGCTGGCAACGAGAATTTGAATGCGTAGATCGCGCCATTCATTTTGCATATTACATTTATATTGCACTGTCGTTCAAGCGGTTCATGGAACTCCTTCATAAATTATTGTCTTGACATTTCAGTGAGAAAAGGAATTTGATAAATATATATTTTTAAAAAGAAAAATTCGAATGATACTGCAATCGCTGATCATATCTTCGTTGATTCTTAATGTCGGAGCATACATGTATCCCTGCGATAAACTCAAATATATGGTAAAGATAAAATATATGGATAAGATTTGCTAAAATTTTCAGCAATAATATTACATGATCAAAAATTTAGTTATACATTTTCGGGGCAACCGTGAAATTTTTTAGAAGAAGTGGATCGAGGAATATTTGTAAATCCCTCTGATTCCATTCTTCTAAACGCACTTTAACGAACATTAACGAATTAAAATTTTGCAGCTGGTAAACTCGCAGCCCGTTTTGAACCTCAAATACATCTGTATAATTGCAGACAATGTGAGCTACTATTTGCTTAAAATTTCGCTATTTGCTTAATTCCGTATGTGTTTCAGTACGCAATGTTCGACGAAATACGCGCAAAAGATGGCAATAATTCCACCAGGTTTGAGTCATCATTGTGTTTCAATGGCATGTTTTCTAGTTTTTTAAAGATTGCCGAACGAAGAAATTCGTGCGTCAAACGCGAGGGTCCAGCTTGGCAGATCGAAGCAGATTCCCCAATTGATATCGATTGCAAAACACAAAAGTTTATAATTCTTTTTACCGATGAAGAACCTATTATCGTCACACCGGTTGACAAGATATGGGTGGAGGTACGTTTTGTATTATAATTCTGATATTAAAATTGAGGTTGTCGGAATTTTATCTTTGGGAAATTTGATTTCGGAACAAAGGGACAAAAACGAGTTCAACGAACAAATTGTCCAGAATTGCGGTAATGAAATAGGTGGGAGGGGCCTTACAAAAGTGCCCCTCATGAATCCTAAATTTGCAATCACCAATTGAATGGAACCGTGAAATTTTTCTCTAGGACGTTCAAATCAACTCTAACATTACATAATAATTGATTCCTAAGAGCAAAAAATCGATAATCAATATTTTCGGAAATTACAATTACAATTACAATTATTTATCATTACGTAATGTTGTAGTGTAATGTTACATTGCGTAATCAGTATTATAAATTAGTGGACAATTTCTCTCTCTTCGCGCAGGGTAGTATTCGACCATGGGAGACCTGAAAGCACGTGTTCTCTTGCGAATCAAAAGTGCGTGGTATCTCTCACCGGTATTTTTTTGGGTTTTTGGTAATTAAATAAACAATGAAAAGTAATGAATTGGGAGCGGGGGCCAAGTGATGCAAAATCGGAAAAAAATAAACACATAATTTTTGCTTCAATCTTTTCAGTACCTCAAGCCAAGCGTAACCATGAAGCCGGGCAAAGATTATGTTTTCGTTTCGCTTGTTAACTACTTCTCAACGACTTTCCTGCTAAATAATGATAAATGCACAGGATCCGGTAACATTTCGATATTCACTGGCGTCGACTCTCAAACAGATGGCATCAAGTTTGGGAGAAGTTTTGGGTGTGTTTGGTTTTTTTCGGATATTTTGATTAACGATTTCCCTTCCATTCGACAATAAGACGAATATAAGGCTGACTTCCTTTAAGAGATCCCTAAAACTTTCAATATTCATCCTCCACGGGGGTCGGTGAAAAAACCTCCGAAAAGTTGGCCTCGGCCCGTGCTTTGAGTAGGCGAATTATCATGCGCAGTTCCGAATGGTTGGTAGTGCATGGGCTTTTGCAAGCATACAAGTCCCTCGTTGTTTCGCTATCAGAGAGCCGCTGTTCGACCGTTGTCTTTAGCAAATGAGAAATAGTGCAAAAAGCAGAACCTAACAAACATAACAGAAGATTGGACTAGTCCCATCTGATGGGGCCAGTGAATTAGCGCATTCGGAAACTATGAGAAAATATATTTTCTATGGGACCACTAAAATTTTATGGGACCACTAAACTTTTTTGGGACCACCAAATATTTATGGGACCACTCAACTATAAACTGTCAATTTATGTGAAAACCATCACAGAATTCGAATTTTACCTTGTCAGGGCTAATTTTCAGTGCCGAAGAACGGTTATTGTGGCTGGTGCAGTTGGACAATTTTCGATTCTCACAGTTTACGCTTTTATATTTCGCGTTCTATCCGAGCTACATGCCTGAAAAAGTGCACCGATAATAACGTGAGGGTGGCTGATTTATTGGCTAAGTATGGGCTCAATTCAACCGCGTTAAAAAATTTTGAAGAGAATCCTCTTCAATGTTTCAAGTGAAGAGGAACCTCTTCAATTCTTCATGTGAAGAGAACAGATTAATTTTGTTTTTACATCAATTTCTTGACTCTCCAATCTTTTTTAATCGATATATGGAGGCATATTCAATTTGAAGAGGATTCTCTTCACATGAAGAATTGAAGAAGATTCTCTTCAATTTTTTCAACGCGGTTGAATTAAGCCATTCTCTTCAATTTTTTCAACGCGGTTGAATTAAGCCCATACTTAGCCAAGAAATCAGCCACCCTCAAGTTATTATCGACGCACTTTTTCAGGCATGTAGCTCGGATAGAACGCGAAATATAAAATCGTAAACTGTGCGATTCGAAATTGTCTAACTGCACCAACCACAATAACCGTTCTTCGGCACTGAAAATCAGCCCTGACAAGTTAAAATTCGAATTCTGTGATGGTTTTCACATACTATATCCAAAATTCAGTAGCAACAAATGAACTTGAGAGGGTGAGCTACTTCAATATATAGCAAAAGTAGTCTAAAAATTGTCTTTTTATTATTTTTCTTGAGTTCTAGTCGATGAAATTTTACGAAATTTTAGGAAATAACATAACTTTTTATGCTCTTTCGAATGAGCTATCACACGATACCAAAATCCCAATTTCAATTTTTGAAGAGACCAAAGATCAAAGATCAATATTTCGGGACGAAAGTTTAAAAATCGTCTATATAAGCCCTAAGGGTCATGTTGGTGAAGTTTGAGCACTGGGCGATGTTTTTGACGGAGTTGTACCCTCCCACCTGCGTTCTTACAGAGATTGCGTTTTAAATGCAAATTTTATATAATTAGTGATATTATGCAAATCTGGGACCAAGCTCAATCGAAAGGGGATAGTAGTAGCTATCCATAGCAACTTCGAACAAGAGATTTCGTTTAAAATGAAGCTTGTGTTTTTGTTTTCTCACTTTTTGACGAAATCGTGTCACACCAAAGTGGGCGGAGCTTGTGGCCACTAGGTAAATTTCAAAATTGTGTTGCAAGAAATGGACGAAAAAATATTTCCTAATTTTTCAGATGCGACACTGCACCTGACAAGATCGTTACATTTGACGACATTTTCACCATACGAGTCGACGGTGATGTTGAGTTTACCGTATCCTGCATCAGAGATTATAGAAATTATGGTGATCCTTTAGCGCTTTAAATTGACTCTAAAATAGAATTACAGTGCGGGAGTGAGGGGAAGTGAGGGGAAAGAGGTCATTTCTTGACGTGCAGTGGGACAGTGCTAGTGTTGTATTTTTGATTCCCAAAAGATCGCTCCTTCTCGTAAAGTGAGGAGCAGAATTATTCTCATCCCCCTCTGATTCTCGAACCCCTCAGTTATTCGAAGAATCAAATGAATCCCTCTAAAACAAAAGGAAAAAGATTCTTCGCTTTTGGAGGCAGTGAAAAACTTATCGATGAATTTGAGCGCTAGCGCTTTTAGGGTAGGGGATTTAATTTGTTTGTTCTCTCTCTCAATCATTAGTGAACGAATAAGTTTAAACGAGATTTCTGTAAGATTTCTGTCTGTATTCGGTAAGGTGTTGTTCCGATCGAGCTGAAATTTTTGGTGCGTAGTCCCTAGGAGTCAGGCACGCTTCCGACAAACTTTCATGTTGATCCTTGATTTTTGTCTCGAAAAAATGAAATTATGCTATTTCCACAGTGTGATATACCAGTATATACAGATGAGCGAGCTAAAAGCGTGTTTCTCGAGCTAGAATAGCAATAACCTCAGTGTTTGAACACTAAAGTGCCATGAAATGGGCTAAGCAAGGTAAAAATCTCGCAAGAACTATTCTCTTTACTATTCTTAACAGTTCCTTCATCATGGTATGGGATAATTACGTTATTTGCATGGAATTTTGCTCAATCCGGGAACTAAGCCAACCGAACGGCCTGAAGAACGGCCCGAACGGCCTGTTCCTTGAACCAGTCCATATAATTTTTCCCTAGCAAGGGCTATCCAAAAATCGTGGAGAAATGTCCGGAAAATTTCCAAAATGATGAATGGTCTCAGATCCGATCTCTTAATCCCTTAACACATTCTTCGAGGAAAGCCTCTTATTAATCGAGAGGAAGGCCCTGCCATACAATCTTCCCCTCCGTGTTAAATATTTCTTAACAGGAATATCCTTAATGTGGGACGATTATGTGATGATGCTGTCAAGCGGCCAAATTGATAACTCTATTAATCGATTTGGAGTTTCTCGAGGATTGAAGATGTATTTAATTGAAGAAAAGTGCGATTTAAGCTATTTAAAAAAAATCGTTCTTTGCTGCACAGCACGGCTTCACGGAATGGTTAAGCCTTATATTCAACGGATAATTTCAGCGGAACACCAGATGTGAACGTAGACATGCAATTATCCTTCGATCCCAGGCATATCCGAAGCAACATTTTATTGCGAAAGCACAATGATAAAGGGCAAATACAATCGTCAGTTTTAACAAATATTTTATTCTCTCAGATCCACTGTCTAAGGGAATAGCAAATGTTGGAATTCGCGAAACCACTAAAGTTTCGAAAACGAGAGATTGCTTGAAAACGAGTACTCGTTTAGAGAATGAAAGCGAGTACTCGTTCTTGACGAGTATCTGACCATTCTCTGCTCGTTGCGAGTACTCGCGCGGTCGATGAAAAGTGAAGTGATAACAAGGAAATCGAAATTGTGAAATAGCGAAATATGTTTCATTCGAAAACCACCTCCGCTGCTCAACATTGCGCAAAATGAAGCGAGTACTCGCGAAACTCGAGTACTCGCGAGCGAAACGAGTTCTCGAATTGCTCGGAAAACTAGTACTCGTTTTAATTTTTCGACGAGTACTCGCATTCTTTCGAAACTCTATTCACCGCCAAACTTTTCTTCCACTGTGGAATGAGTATCTTCGTGAAAATGCTCAAAAAAGGTCATACCTTCCTTAGTTTTTATCCTGTAGTCGTACATTAGACATCGATGTATCACGCAAATGTTTCTCTATATTAATCATCGGGGAATTAGCCCGCTCTCATTTTGTATATAAATATGTCTAAGAATTCGCAAAAAATCGAATTGAGTTGACAAATTGGGTATGCATATTATTCCGCCTCTCCATGGACGAGATTCGCAAATAAAATGAATGATTTTTGAAGGTTTTACAATGGCAACCATTCGGAATCATTCATCGCTAATTACTATGAGGTACAATTTTGTGTTCCCTAGTATTAGGAATAATACAATCGTTGTTGTCTACGCCGGGTTAAGATTCACTACAACCCACAAGTATACGATGTACATGGTCTCAACGGGGAAGATCTTTGGCGTAGTCAAGATATCGTGATCATTGACATCCACATCGGTACCGAAGACTGGACTTACAAAAGAAGCAAGTTACATATTTTTTAAATGCCCAGCATTATACATAAATGTGATACATTCAGAACCATGCCCCACCCCTGTCATTTCATCGACCTCGTATTGTGAAGTAAATTTTGATTATTTTCTACGAATCTGCATAACATTTTAGGCTCATTACAGTATTTTTTGTGTCAGATATCGCCGTATCTCCAAATCGGAATTCTGTTCACAGTTGTACATTCGTGCATGTTGATTCTTTGCTGCATCAAGAACTACAAACAGAAGGTTTTCATCAACAATATTTCTCCAAGGAATAAGCACTGTTACAGAAACGTCTTCGAATTCTGGAACTGCCTCTTCCATCGATTCCGGATCCGAAAGAAACTACAGAATGTGTGGAACTCGACAAAATTGAAAATGAAGACACCGATTCTGACAGTGACAAATAGGAGGCTTTATGATTAAATCAACGTTGCGAAACAAATAAGCTTGTAAAACTTTTATCAGCTATTTTGAGAGTGAGAATTACATAATTTCGTTCGTTCACTTTCGTTCACTAATTTCGTTTATCTTCCTCACACTTGATAAAGTCGCTGATCTTCCCGAGTTAGGCAAGATCCTTGCGCAGCTCCAGAAATATCAGGTGAGGGGAGAGAAAGAGGAGTCGAGGAAAACGGATTGGGTCCTGCCAGAGAGATAGGAACGTAGCCATGCTACAAGGTGGTCAGAAAATCCAAGTGTAAACAGTTTGTACAGCAATTATCTATGATCAATGAAATCGAAGGCTTTCTTAAAATCGATATAAATGGTATCGAAGGGTACGCCTTTCGTAGAAATTCTGAATATCTCGGAATATCATAGAAATATGTATCTCACGTCTTATTAAAACGTGCATGTAAGGTTTTACGCAAAAGATATTGTACCTTCTTGTAAGTTGCCACCCTTTCGCTTGTTTACTGTCTTTGATCTGATATACGTCGAGTCTCTCCTTTCTTTACGATACGTCCCTCTGGCGAGAGAGAAGGGGAAATGAAGAGAGTCCAAAGATCGGAGGGTCAGAGGAACTGTCTGGGAGGAAGGAAGCGATGGATGGGAAGGTCCGTATTGAAACGTATCTATGCTAATGTTGCAAATGATGTTACGGTTCAATAAATATCCACCCCTCATCTTTCAAATCCCATATTCCGGTGTAAATTACTATAGATATTATTTGTCTTTGAACTATCTATTGTACTGCCGTCTGATAAATCTGCGAGGAATTCTCCCTCGATCTAGTTTGCTTCTTCCTCTTTCTTCTCCACTCCATCACACCGCTGCAACTACGTGCGTGATGTTGCCAACTGTCTCATGAGAAGACTGCGATTCAACGGGGATCTAACCCGTTCCATTCCACACAATCTCTAACTTCTCCGACTAGCGAGAGATCACGCAAACTCGAGAAACGAAAACACTGCCCGGAGATGTTTCATGGGTCTAGTTTGCTTCTTCCCTCTTTTCTCCACCCCATCTTACTATTTGATTGGCCAACTGTCGCACGTGAAGCCTGCAACTCAAGCGGATGTTTGATCCCACTCACTCTGTTCCTCATACTCTCTCGGATATCTAACCGACGAGAGATCATGCGACCTGGAGAGGCGTAAACATTGCCCGGGATGTTTCATCTGAGAGGCTCTTTGTTACTTCTTTCTCCCACTCTTTGCAACCCACTCCCTCTCCGTCTCTCACAAAAAGTCACAACACTTCTTCTTCCTTGATTTTTGCATGTTGCCTTCGATCTATAATATTTTCTTAGAATTGTTTCTTGCAGGTCTGATCGGACCACGGTCAACCATGGCAGCCTTACAGCTAATGGTTATGGTGAGGTTTTTTTATGCTTATTCCAGATCGTGCTGTGGTGCATTTTAGCCGCTACGTGAGTAATAGCAGTGATAAATCGCTTACTCGATATCGCTCGAATATCATATTAACAGTTTTTAACTGGAACTCATTTCGAGTTCAATCCCCAGGATAATGTTTTTATATATTTTTTTCTTGATTAAAAGTTGAAGTATTGATGAAGCATATTCGAGTTTCGAATTCGTTCTTCGCTCCCCCACTCAATTATATTCGACGTGTGGACTAAACTCTTACATAAAAAATGCGTTTTAGTGATCTAAAATAATAAGTTCGAAAACATGAGTTCTGAAATGACTCATTGTCACCGCCCCTTTGCAGTTGTTCTGCTTCTGTCGTCTTCAGCATGCGAAAGTCTTCGAAGTGGACGGATCCGGTGAGGATCATTTTTTTGTTATTTTTCTTTTGGTTGGGAACGGATCAGTAGTTCGTCCAAAAGCTACCTCTGGGTTTCTCTTTCATTATCGTTCGATTATTTTTCATTCGAAGCTTCGTTGACCTTTGATGAATGTTAAAGGAGACGGAGGGAGGCAGAGCCCCCTCCGTCTCCTTTAACATTCATCCTTTAACATCCTTTAACATTCCCCCCCCATCGCCCTTTCCACAGGTCACTAACCAGCTCATTTCATTCGCTTGCTAATCATTTCAAACACACGATATTTGCAGATGATTTCGAGAAGATCTATGCTGAAAGCGAGTTGTTCGTCGACGTTATGCATTCCAACTATTCTACTGCCTCTGTGAAGTTTCTAGAGATATTCACCGAAGCGAGCGAGCACTCTGGTTTCTCCCACCCACTGGGTACCCATTAACTGACCCACTGGGTGACGCGCATGCAAACCAGTGGGTGAGGTTATGGGTACCCAGTGGGTGACGTTATGGGTACCCAGTGGGTGAGGTTATGGGTACCCAGTGGGTGGCGTTATGGGTACCCAGTGGGTGAGGTTGTGGGTTTCCAGTGGGTGGGAGAGTACTGTAGATGGGCATTGTTGATCGATAAGTGTATGAGTTGTACCCATACCGTAACCAAACCACACGTGGTGAGACCATGAGTGGTTAGTCACATCCAAAATACGACCACTTTGGATCGTAGGTAGGGCAACACTCGAATCCGAGGCCGCCCGATGAGGGCTTCAAAAATAGACCTTATAGGTAAGGTGCGTGCTAGCGACGCCGGGTAGGAACGGGCACTCTAATGGGTAGCCAGTGGGTGGGGTATTGGGTACCCAGTGGGTGAAATGGGAGTGGGTGCCCAGTGGGTGAGGTAATGGTTTCCCACTGGGTAGCTCAAACTCCGCCCACTTTTAATGGGTACCCAGTGGGTGGGAGAAACCAGAGCAGTTCGAGGTATCCTATATTTATGTTGAAAACTGTAGACTGTACATAGACTCTGCCTCTACGGATTCGTGATCCTGACATCCCTAGATAGAAAGAAGCTCTTTATGGATTTTCTTCTTTCAGAATAGCGAAGTCAAAGTAACCTTCGCATTCTACGACTACTCAGATGAGGGAGGTATGGTTTGAACAATTGAACCATTTGAGCGAACCACAACCACTGCAAATCAAAACAAGCGAATGTTTTCGATTTCTTTCACAGATTTCAAATCGCTACGTTGTTTTTTTATCAAGGGCGCAGAAAATATTATATTAAAAAATTGAATTAATAGCAGTTGAAAATGCGGAGTCAAGGCCTACGCTAACAGTGACGCGAAACCCAATATTCGATGATTCTGGAGAATTTGTGTGGCGGTAGGGTCCCGAAATTTGGAATGGCATATCAGAAAAATGGTCTCATTTCGCGCGCAATCTCGCCAGTCAGAGAGGCGAGACAGCACGCGAAATGAGGATTTTCATTTTTGCCATGGCATCTCAATCCGAATTTGAGCAAAAATTTCCATGATAAACATAGGGAGACGATCGAAAACTGGACAGCAGAAAATCTCACTAAGTTCGTCAAAAAGAGAGCGGATTCAGCAATCAGATACTATTTTGACAAGAAGCAGCTGAAAGGACAACTCGACGTGAGCATTTGTTGAAAAGTTTTAATATTATTGTTTTGTAACGTTTCTTCACGTCGTAGGACAATCTTTGCCGAATCTTTGCAATAATTTATTGAAAAAAATCAAACCGAAATACATTTCCAGCAAAAGAAGCACCATGTCATTGGCGCATTCGCCACAATTGGAAATGGATCAAAATTCAACAATTTCAAGAAGGTGATTGCGCGAAAAGTGTTGAGCACAAAAACGCAAACGTTTTTAGGCAGCGAAGCTCCTGAACGATAAGTGCGTTTTCCACCTCGGCCATGCACGCGATAATCAATCGACGATCAAATTCGTCCGTCAATACGTGCGTTAACCTATTTTTGAATAAATAGCACAGCGTATTTGAACATTTGAAATTGCAATGAACCTTTATTCCAGTCAAATGTTCGGGAGCTCTATTCCAAAGACCTCACTAATTACGGAAAGCTGAAGTAAGTAGAGATTAGGGCTGTCAGGATGAAGAATTCTTCCTTATTTTTCGCGTTCTCTCTCTCCGGTCAGAGATGTGAGCACGCGGAATGGTGAGACGGATTCTTCACCCTGACACAGCATTCTACACCGACAGAAAAGGCTTGTAGTCAAACTGCAAACTTGAAATATGAAATGTTTCTGAAACTTATTCCAATTCTCATTCTAAATGTCGCTGAGCGGTTGAAATCAGAATATGTTTCAGAAACATTTTATATTCTAATATCGAATTGCAGCTCGATTACGGTGTGGCGGGAAAATTCAAAAGTTAATCCCTTTGTTCACCCTTATCTGGAGAGAACAAAGGGGGTCAGAATGCTGTGCTGACAGGCCTAGTCGATGATGTGCCTCGCAATCCATTAGAATCGTTTTACAGGATTTTTATATGATTTCGATTTCATATTTTGCAGTGTTTTTTTCATTAGCGGCTCAGGAAATTAGTTGATCTTGACAAATTTCTTTTGATGTGTTCAATTCCTCCAATTACAGGAACTGGCTGAAAAAACGATGTGGTATTGAATTGGTTCACGAGAGTGCTCTTGACAAATCCGAGGTGAGAAATCAATCTCGATGGGTTCAGAAATTATTTTTTTGTCTTTCAGGAAGAAGATGAGGAGGAGGAGGCGGAGGAGGAGCAGACTGAAACTCCAGAGGAACAAGATAACGAAGATGAAGTGAGTTTAGGAAGTGAAAGCATCCAAAATGCACATTTTTTACGAATATTTCATGTCTGTGCATTTTTTGCTAGATATCTCTAATGCAATTTAAACTTGAGCCTTCGCCAATTACTAGAGTAATCATCAACGGCAAAGGCATATTCCAGAAACCTGAGGACAGGAAAAATTCTTCTGTCAATATTGGAGTCCAAAAAGAAGTGGTCTCAATCAAAACAAATTTCAATGAGGTAAGTCTCACCAGTCTTACTAATGGAGCAAAAAAGAGCGAGATGAGTGCGCTCATAAAAGCGAAGACAAGGGAGGAGGTGAATAGCGGTTCAAAATACGGGTAATCGTCTCTTCATCCCTCGCACTCTCTCACTGGTCAGACTGGCGAGAGTGTGTGTGAAACGAAGAGGCGGCGACCCGTATTTCGAACTCTATCGGTCGCGTTTCAGGGGCGCGCTCGCGATGCCTTCGTGTCCAAGTTCGTGTCTGAAAAATCGTCAACGGAGAAGTCTGGCCAAGTTGACACCACTCTCAATTCGCATGATGATCAAACTACCGTCGCACCGACCGATCAGAGTGGTGAATTCGCTATTACACGTCTCCTCTCCATTCTCGTCCTAGTTCATTGTTTTACCTCTATAATTACAATTGCTCCAAAAGAACATCCACTAGTGTTGTTAGACCGAGTTACTCGACACTCCGGAGTGAAAATTATTGAAGAACTCCGGAGTTCTAATCCACTCCGGAGGGAATTGCTTTGTTAAACTCCAGAGCAAATTTTGACTTCGGAGTTCAACTCGGGAGAATAGGGTTGGTCGGAAGAGACCACGATTAGACATTCGCAAACGAGGAATGAGAGGACGAAATACACTCCGGAGTGGCTTAGCACTCGGGGGTCAATTTCTTCATTTCACTCCGAACTGAGCGCGCCGACCGAGTCGGTGGAAAATGAACTCGAGGGGTCCCTACCAAAATGTCCCCCCTCTCTCTCGACCACTACCAAAATGTCCCCGCCGCGCGCTACCAAAATGTCCCCTTACCAAAATGTCCCCCCACTACCAAAATGTCCCCCTACCAAAATGTCCCCTACCAAAATGTCCCCTCGCTC
>LS485169.1:51181-98875 GCA_900490705.1 Pristionchus arcanus | reverse complement strand
GGCTCCGCCCTCTCTTATCCCCGACTTTCCAGAACCACCTATCGTTCTCTTTGACTTTCCCCTCCTCAGCACCCGCTCATTTCTCGTATTCTCCAATAAATTGTGAGTTAGTATGACTCGTTGTACACTACAGTTCACCAGAGCCACGTGTTTAAGAGCTCGAACATACACACACACAGAACTCTGGGATAAGAATTTGTATAGTCATCACCATGTTCTTACATGTTCGTCATTCAGAATTAAATTTGTATTGCGAAAAACTAATATTTGCTTATTCTTTTCCACATTATCTTTATTCGCGCATAAATAATATTCATAATAATAATAATATTCGATCCAGTATCTGACGTAGAAATCGGTGCATTGATGTACTAGAACGGGCGGGTGATTGGTATGGTGTGCGTCGCGGGGCGCCTTTTCCTAAACGGCGCACCGCACGCGAGGGGAGAAACACATCGGAAAAGTCAGTAGTCGATAGACGAGACTACCGTTATCCACAACATAATTATGCAAAGTAAGGCACACGATGTGTTCAAGGGACAAGGGGGACAAGGGGCCAGGAAAAAATGGAGTGAAGTGTGCGTGGTGAGGCGCCGTTTTTGAAACGTCGCCCCACACCGCATCACAACTCTGTGTGTGGGGCGCACACGATCTATGGATCACAGGGATGTGTACATATTGCGTGATTAGTAGGTGGGGGAGTAGGTATGTGGGCGACGATGTTTCCTAAACGTCGCCGCAGCGCACCACACTATGACTGGCGAGTGGGTACTACGGTAGGGGTGTGTGTCATTAGTTATTGCAAAGGAAGGGACGAAAGAGATGCACGGGTACGGTAATGGTGAGGGTGTGAACAATCCAAATTGGCGATTGGTCAAAAATAATCGGTGATAATTATCGCTTGGTCTGGTCTACACGATGAAAACACAAAAAAAATAATAGAGTGAATAATAATAAGCTAGCCTGTTCGGAGGGGTACGGTAGCGGACAAGGATCGGTGGTGTGGTGTATGAGGAGTACTGTAGCGGTGGTGTAGTCTTGGGAAAGGTCAGAAAGCGATGGGGACTCTGTTCAACTCTCAATGGGAGAGTGGGCTCTGGCGAGAAACGAGCGAAAATAAGGGCGACTCTGTGTAGAAAATGGAAGCGAGGAAAGGGCAAATCAATCAATAATATTCAATCAATAGGGAATAGATAGGGTAAACACGGCAAACTATCACGCACACACGCTAGTGAACACTAAAGGAGGGACAGCAATAAATATGTATTCTGTAGTTTGTAGGATGATCTTTGATCTCTTTACAGGAACTCTAAGGGGCTGTGTGTTACAGGGGACGGACATGTATCGTAGTATTCTCAGGACATCAAATAGTCAAAAGGGCGCAGGTATTGAGAAACCATCTGACTATGAATTTTATAGGGACGGAGTCGGAAATGGTATCTGATCTACCTGCAGGGAAGCAAGGGGGTTATCAAAGAATTTAGTCTAGTTTGATCTTTGATCTCTGATCTACAGTGGCTGCAGCACTACGGCATTCTTGCACTCTGGAGCATAGCTGGGCGGGACGAAGGGATCTCCGTTGTTGAGAACGGCCATTGATTGCATCGCCATCCCGTTGACGTCGTCCCAGTACGTCTGGAAGGGGATGGTCTTTGATCTTTGGCATCTCGAAACTAGAGTCTAGTTTGATCGCTTGTGCGACTATTGTGCTCTAGATTATGTATTTTAATTTTTAATTAAAAAATTTTTTTTCACAATTTTAAGGTAAGTGACCGCAATTTTGGCGGGTGAATGCAATAAGTTCAAAATGTTGTAAGTTTTCAAGTATCATACCTTGGTAAAGTAGTCCAGATCGGACGGGTACAGCGTGAAGCTCTGCGGGTCGAGCAGCGGCAGGGGCTGCTGGTGTTGCTGCTGCTGCACCTGCTGCAAGGGCTGCAGGGGTTGAAGGGGCTGGAGGGGCTGCGGCTGGTGTACGTGCTGCATCACGTCTGAAATGGCACCGATGATAGGGAGCGCTGCAGTTGCTGCATTTGAGATACCAGAAATGATATCTAATTTTATTCCGAAATAACAGTTTTTTCGCGGTTCAACGAAGAAACGTAATATAAGGCGTATGTCTTTCAAATCATCCAGAGATTGTGATAGAATATCGTTTTGTACTCACCAAAGCCGGCCGCGGCTCCCGACAGGATGTTATTGTTCTGGGCCAGGATCCTGGGGTCGATCATCAGTCCCTGCTGCTGCTGCGGCTGCGGTGGCTGCAGCTGCAGCAACTGCTGCTGCTGGGGGCTGCTGGTTTCCTCTGACGGCCCGGATGCCTGCTGGATGAGGTCCTCGTTGAGGGCGGGCGGAGTGGCGGCGGAGGTGGGCGTGAGGGAGGGAGGCACGGGCTGTTGCTGCACCTGTAATGTTAAAGTTAGACCGTTCATAAACACACTTGTGGGAAATCGCTGGTATGGTTTCCGGCGGATAAAATTCCTCGTACACTCTCTCACTGGTTAGAGTACCGAACAAATACGCGTAATAGAGGAACGGATTCTTCACCCTGACAGCCCTAATTTCGATGCAGTTCGTTGCGACAATGTGCGTAGATAAATAACTCTACCTGTTGCAACTGTAGCTGCAGAGTCTGTTGCTGCAGATGCTGCGCCAGCGTAGTAGCAGGCGGGGTGATTTGCTGCTGCGGGGGCGGCTGCCCCTGCTGCATCTGCTGCAGATGCTGCAGGTGCTGCATCTCCATCCGCCGCTTCATGTGGAACTCCATGGTGGCTTCGTATGCACGCTTCTGGGCCTGTAATGGGAATATTGGTTCTACTGCAATCTAGAGTTCCTTTAAACTATCAATTTCATTCTCTGAGGTGAAACGGAAAAAGCTGTCAACTAATGATATTATGATTTGCCTCCCTTCGTACTTGAGCCTCTTAATTCCTTCAGCAGCTAACCAGTCATTATTATTATAGTAACAGCTCTTATCCACCAATGAATATGTGGGTCCCCCGGATCTCAACCGAATCTTACTGGATCCCCACACTAATATATTAGCAGCAGTAGTAGTATGCATCAATGGGGTCGGATAAAGTACAATATCCGTGCTACTATCAGGCTCCCCCATCCTTTGTGATTGAGCAGAGCTATTGTTTAGATTGACATATATTTCGAACGTATTCCTACAGTCGCTAAACAACTACTAATAGTTCACCATTGAAGTTGGATCCCCTTCATCTCAAACGAATCTTACTGGATCCCCACACTAATATATTAGCAGCAGTAGTAGTATGCATCAATGGGGTCGGATAAAGTACAATGGATCCCTTCTTCTCACATTGCGGATGTATTCAATGAGATACTGGATGGAAAGCGGGAAGGGTGAGGGACGAGGAAGAAGGGGAGAGTGCAGACAGACAGAGAAGGGAGAGACAAAGGGAAAGAGAGAGAGAGGGGAAGACGGGATTTCTCCCACAATATGCCCTCCTCACATGCTCGCGCATTGTTTCAGCGGAATCTCATGACGAATAATTGAGTAGGGGCAGCTACCGTATGCTTAGTCGGGATGGAAGTGTGAATTTGGCACGTTTCATGTGGTTGGGCGTATTTCGAATTTCCAGTACAAATTTCAGCCGAAATGCCATCTTCATTAGATTTTGAAACATATTTCATGGCTAATTGATCAATCAGGAATAGAGTGACTGAAGGAAGAGGTGAGGGAAGACTCTGCCGCCCTCGCTCAGCGAGGAATGAGAATGAGGGAAGAGGAGGGATAAAAGGCCGACCTCTTGCGCAAGAGGTTGGAGAATGGCAAACCTCTTGCGCAAGAGGTGAGGCAGGAATGGGCTGTTTTAGACCGTTTTTGATGGTTCTTTCTATCGTTTTGTATTGTAATTGCTGAATATTGATATCAGAACACATCTACAAAGATACCGTAAAGATTTTGCACGAGATTATTGTCGTTTGATAGGAGTCTTGCATATTCTAGGATCCACATCGTTGAATGCCAATGTGTCTCAGAATGCAACCAGAAGTTTCTAAAAACAATGCCTAGTGGACCAATTAGTATCATACATTTTGTCGTTTATCGATATCTCATCTTTGACCAGCAATGGAGCTGGAGAAGTACTCGCGCAATATACTGTGGGAGACGTGGTAAAATCGAAAAGAAGAGGTAGGGAGCCGCGTCTCCCTTACATGCCTATGTAAATCTGTGCAAATGTGCTCTAATACCCTCCTAAATACTTACTATGCAATCACAATACATAACTATTGAAAAACGAGCACAAACGCTCTAAAACAGCTCATTCCTGCCTCACTTCTTGCGCAAGAGTTTTGCCATTCGTCAACCTCTTGCGCAAGAGGTCGGCCTTTTATCCCTCCTCTTCCTCTCCCTCTCATTCCTCGTCGCACCTCTTCCCTCTTCCTTCAGCTTCTCTAATCAGGAATAATGAGCCAGTAACTACTGAAATTCTGGAATCTCTCCGTTTTTTGCCCCATGCAATATCATCCAAGTAAGTCCATGGTCGTACCTGTCGCTGCTGGAAGTCTGCTGCAGCAGCTGCAGCCGGCAGTTCGATGCTCGTCGCGTTATTGCACCGCTTCTTCGCGCACATCGCGCCCGTCATGTAGCGATTCTCGAAAAACCTGCAAATTTTTGAATTTCGCGCCATATCTTTTGGAAAATTCGAAAACTTGGTCATTTCCTGTAGAGACTTTTATTTTTGGATCAAAATGGGCGCGAAGACAAAAAATTCAAATTTCACGGACCGTTTGTCAAGGCACACCAAGCAGATCTGGCAGTCGGGCATGCGGCAGTCCTCGCAGCCGGCGCACCCGACGCGCGCCTTGAAGGTGGGCGCGTCTCGCTGAAAAAAAAAGATCAAAGATCAACTTTCTGGGCTGCAAAAACGCTCCAAAAACTTCTCATCACATTGCGAAAAATGCGGCAAAAAGGGAAGGTCCCGGGGAGATTTGAACTCCCGTCGCAGGATTCAGAGTCCTGAGTGCTAACCGCTACACCACGGGACCGCACGCGCAAGCGAGCAAGCTTTGCACATACGTTCTCATCTCTCGCTCTAGCTAGTGATTGTGCCTACCAACATGCTTGATGATGTTCTTTCAATTATTCCAAATATTTCCTCATTTTAATAAAACTCACTTGTAATCGATTCTCCAAAACGCGCAAACATCTTCGCTCGATACAGCTCTGCTTTTTGACACCTGAAAAGACCAAATATGAGAGATCATGCTACAGAGATCAAAGATCAAACTACAAACCAGGTCCTCCGAACTGCGGGGAATCCTGGCAGTAAGTGCAGGCTCCGCACGGCTTACACTGGCAGCCCCGGCACACACCGCATCTGAAAGAGATCAAAGATCAAACTAGTGTCTCGGATGCAGAAAGCAGACATGACATAGATTAAGTTACAGTTTAAAGAAAGATCAAAGATCAAACTACAGGCTAGGATGCAAAATGGACGGGACAGAGTCAAAGTACTAAACATCGAGAAGGAGGAAAAGTAGTCAGGCAATATTCCCTCTACTCCATTTCAATTTCAGCGAGTTAATGTGCTAGCGAGCCTTAGTCAAAGTCGAGAGGCATGCTATAGATTGACCCACATTACCTTGCCAACGAAGGTTTCTCGTTGCCTGACTCTCTAACGTTAGTTAGCCCCGGTTATGCCAGCCAAGTGTTATGCGGATGTCTGTTTTCCTAAGTGGTGATGGGACGTGGAACCCTTGAAAAGTGCCATTTGAACTTCTATTGTGTTATCTGGCGTAGTTGTTTCATGAACTGTAAATCTGCCTTGATTGTAGATTCTAACTTCACTTTTATATATCATCTGGCATCTTTCAAGGGTTCCTTATCTCGGAGTGTTAGTACAATTACTAGGTCCCATCACCCTTCAGTCCCACAACATGCCTTCGTCTTTCCCGCGCAACCATCTGAAGTTGAATGTGCGGAATCGGGGAATCATACCTGAATAAGTGATGCCTATTTTGAGTTTACCGAATTCCAGAAACCCCCCCCCCCCCCACATACTCTGGTATTACACAGGATTTCCTTCCTTTTTCCGGGTCATTTTCTGTGGAGATACCTATTGCTGCCGAAATTTAAGGATGCCAAGGAAGCGAGCAAAAACTATCGTAGTATCTAGTAAATATTAAACCAAAACTCCCGCATGGCAGTACTCTTTCCTTTCGTAATATTCCCTTCGGAGCCTGACAAAGTCAACATTTGGCATACAATTCACGTTCTCTCTCCCGTATTTCCGTGAGAAAACAACCTTCCAACGGGAATCCACACACCCTTTCCCTAGTTCACCTCCCACTCTTATCTGGCCATGTAATCAATCTTGAATGGTACACTTAGCACAGGAAAGGAAAGAGAAAGGAGGAATCAAAGATAGCGATCAACCTAGTTGGAATTCAATCCCCCCTCTAGTGCACAAAGTGGATAGATATAGAGATACATGCAAAAAGCTGAGGAAACTGGCAATACTACAAACTACAAAGATCAAAGAGCGTACCGCTGTGATCGATTCATGCTCGCATTGATGGGCATCTGTGAGTTGTTCGGCGGGCCACCTGCAATATCGGATACCGTAATCTCCGCGCATCGGGTGAGTTCGGCGGGTCAGACCGCGCGGCGCCACTTTCTACGTTGCAGCGCGAGGAAAGTGCGCGAACCAGGGATTTGCCGACAAAATCTGTGGCGATGGCTTTAAAAAATATGAAAAGATGGTTTCAAAGGATCCCGTCGTCACTGCCCCTAATGGCCGAGCTCCCCTGGTCACCATGATCATAGTGAAGCGAAATAGGACGCAGAAAGAACTTTCGGAGTCTCCATCCTAAGCGCACCCCCGGACCTCACCGACCAAGCCTTCCCTACTAACCTTGCAGCAAGATACCATGCTGGTTGAACACTGTAGACGGGTGCGGACCGGCCAGCGGGTGCGCGTGCTGCTGGGGCGGATGGTGGAACCCGGGTGGAAGGTGTTGACCTGAAGGAGATCAGGGATCAGACTACAAACTACAAAGATCAGAGATCAAAGACCAAACAACAAACCGTTCCAGGCGCCCTGCGGGCCCGGCTGGCCCGGGTCCATCACGAGCATCGGACCCATCGACACGAGCGAGTTCATCTCGCCGCCTGAAGAGGATACGGTAGGTTACGGTAGGTTAAGGGTACGGTAGGAGTACGGTAGGTATCGATTGATAATCGAATCGCGGTGAGGATTACGGTAGGTTACAGTAATCATAATAACGCGATCGATCAATATACATGGCGCAATCGGAAACTTGAAAGAGAAGGTGATGGGGGATGGTGAGAAGAAGGAGATGAGAGAAGAAGAGAAGAAGAAGGAGCTAAAGTGGCCGGGGGCATTCTGTGTATTCTCATCTGTGGAGAGGGGAAGGGGGGGGGAGGTCAGGGGATGGGGTACTTGGGATACGGGTAGAGAACATGAACAAGTTTACTTACTATATGCTCGACATGCAAAAAATCGACTCTTGATTTCACACAGAGCGTATAATTTAGAAAGGCAGTCAGTAAAAATCAGGGATAGTTGGTGCATGCGGAAAAATCATGAGCAACTCTAAATTTGCTAGATAGTTAAAATGATGCTTTCAGTGAATCAATGGGAGAATAAGAAGAATCAATTGATAAACATTGAGAGGTTCGAAGTGATCCGATCAAATATTAGTTGAGTTTCAGGATGTCTATGAAGAAGGATGGGAATCACATGGACAATTTGTAGAGATGTTACGGCAGTTATTCATATCAATATAATCGACATGACCACTTGACCAGTAATACCGAAAAAAATGCAAAAGGAAAAACCATTGCTTCTCAAATCTAATAAAATAAGGATGGGGATGAGTTTCAAGCATTGCATTAGAAGAGTTTCAGAAATTGTTGATGATTACTGATTGTCGTTTTCTATTTTTTAAAATCACTATGACATGAAAACCTAGTAGCAAATAAAAAAGGAGCCATGAGGTATGCGCTTTGTCACAGATGATTGAGGGTCCAACACGAAGTTGATTGCCTCTTTGAGAGTAATATATGAATGCAAAAGCAAAAATAAATAAAAATCCATGGCGATTGATGAGGTTCCGGTCAGAGTGAGTTTCAGGCAATATACAAGATAAAGTTGAGAAGAGTCTGTTTAATGCTGGGATGGAGTGATTTAAAAAAATAATAGCAATAATAATAATAATATTAATAATAATAAATAAGTAGGACTTAAACCGACTAATATAGTCACAAGGTATAGTCACAGGACAGCAAGATATTTCCCTGAAGAAACACTCGCTCATTTTGAATTTCGCTGGGAGAGTTCCCTCAGGTCCCTCCTCCCCTTCTCCCTCACTCTCTCCTCCCCTCTCTCCCTTTACCTGCCCCCCCCCCTTCCACTCAATCAAATTTTGTGCAATGCCAATCAGAAAGGGCAGTATCTCCATAAGGACTGCCTCTCTCTCCCTCCCTCCCAGGGAAGAAGAGGGAAGGAAGGAAGGGTGTGAGGAAATGCATGAGAAATATTCACTGCTGGACACAGGGCTCTTGTAAGAAACTGGAACTTTTGCTGCTAGTTTCTTGCAAAAAAGGCAAAGGTGGGGCGAAAAAGGGCTAGGATGTGAAATTAGGGCGAGATTTGTAGAGTGGAAGACCGAAACGAGTTGAGAAGCAGCTCTCACAGTGGAAACTCCGTGCGATAACCATCAAGATGGATAAGGAAGAGCAAGGGAAAGGGAAGAGATATTTGAAGGTGCTGGGTCCTGACCGGAACTTGCTGGGTACAGTAGGTTACGGTATCAGGAAGAATAGGGTGCCAATGAGCGGCGATCCATCAAAGCGGCCGGCCGCAGAATGCGAAATGACCAGGGGTTCGTGTGTAAAAAGTGACACAAAGAGACGCACTTAGTGCAGGAAATCAGATAACGAGAACACCTTCCTAAAAAAGGACTGGAGGCTAAATTTGGCGTCTCTCAATCTGGCCTTGTCCATAGGCGGTCAGAGTGAGCGAGAGAGTGGGGCGGAATGAGAGAGTCAGAGACGAAAGATGAAATAGCCGAATCTGATGACCCAAATGACAGTGGAGATGACAAAGAGATCAAACGGACAAGGGTAAGATTTAATTGGTGAATAGATAGCTGAGGATAAGGAAGGGGGGAGTGAGGACCGCGATCAAATTTATTAGGGAAATTGGCAGGAGGGGTAACCTGCAAGGAGTCGCCGGGGAACTGGAAACTCTATGGTTCGAACGGAGGTTTCAAGATCGTGCGCGAGTATGGTTCCTATAGTTGCGAACGCTTCCACGGGAATAATAGTTCAAAAGGGCGCGTGGAGTTTAGAAAAGGGGAAACAAGAAGCTGTCCGAAAGGAAACCATTCCACGTCTAGACCATTCATTTCCATTCATTTTCTCAGCGATGGAAGGGATCGTCGGGATTTTCGCACTTCGTTGCAGAGTCAGTAGCAAAGTTAGTTGACCTAACGGCTCGCGCGAGAGAGAAGTTATTGTAAGGTGCGCAAATACCACCGGCAAAAGAGTAGCACGGCCTGGAGCGCGAACAACGCGAGCGGCGCACGTCACGTAAGCAAGACAAGCGCGTTAGCCACTAGGCCACTGATAGTCGCTGATGAAGACCTTCACCGTAGTGTAGCAACAGGATGGATCGAATATCTCATAGGCTTCAAAATACCGGCTAGATCTTGGGGAAGAGCATGTGAAACATGAGACCATGTATCGAATTGTGAAAGAAGAAGATCCAGAAACAGAAACGGGGGATATCGATTGATCTGGCGTGATCATACCGTAATCGGAGACCACCGGGTACGGTAGTCTGAGGGGGTCCACACAGGTGTCAGTGGCCAAAGTTCTGCATACCACTTGAAACGATCCAAAACAAGCAAGAACTCTGTGAAAGGAGGTGAGGTGAGGATGGGAAATCTTGTCAGGTGTTTGGGGGAAGGAGAGAGGAGAGGAGAGGAGAGAGACAAGAGGGTACAAGAGGAGGGGAACCTCTACAGTCAAGAAGAAGACGATAGATACAAATAGGGAGGAGAGGGGAGGTGAGATGAGGAGAGGGGAGGAGGAGGGAGGGGAGGTGGGAGAGGGGAGAATCTCTTCCATAGGGCGGGCGAGTGAAAAGGCGCTCCAGATTTTCAAGAGTCTATTCTCCCCTCCCCTCCTTCTCTTCTCTCCTCCTCTGTGTTTCCTATGTCCACATATAGACAAGCGAGCATGACATGACATAGTCAATCGATTGATTGGATTAGCTACCTACTGTATACTTGGAGATCCTGAATCTGGAGGGGCAAGGATCAATCGATCGGATGACCTACCGTACTCCTTCCGGATCCAGTCAGGACCTGGGAAGGGTAAAGCAAAAACCAGCATACCTTAGGGTGAAATTACAAGAGTGAAACACCTCTTCAAGTGTCCGTAATTATAAGAGAGAGTTACACATGAGAATGAGTGGGAGTAGAGTACAAAAGGTATGGATCCAGCACCCTTCCAGCTAGATTTACCGCACTAGGGTCATGTTTCGAGTATGGTGGAGGGGTTGATCTGAACATCCTTCCAGAACAGATAGCTTGGCGAGTAATGGTTTCTTCATTTCGCACACTTTCCGGGCGGTCGATGTGAAATCAAGCGCCTCCTTCATATCATCGCAGAGACATTCGCATACTAGAACAACGACGGAAAGATCAGTGGAAAGAACGGTATGATAAACACGGATGCGCTACCGTATCCCCCAGGATCCCTCGAGGACAGGGAAGCTTACAAGGAAGCTTGACAGCCTCTCAAGGCTCGTCTCATAACAGGAAATTGGCGCAAAATGAGGGGCGGAAATGTGCCGTTGAATGCCCATTTTGATGCGATTTCAGGCAAAGAGAGCAGGAAATTCGGACCATAATCGCGTCTTGACACGACGTTTCCGGATTACGGTAGGAACAGAGATGCTAGGCCGGAAAAAAATTTTACGCCCCAAAATCAGAAGAAAACGAGTTTCGGATTCTCATCCAGCAGATTTTGTCCGGATGTTCAATGGTGCCGAGTTAACGCGGAATACGGTGAGCCGAATCAGTAAGTAAGGTAGATCAAGAAAGAGAGAGGAATGAGTTGCTTTTGATCAATCACAGAGAAGGGGAGAGGGAAGGGGAAATATGTGTATGTAAAGACAAGGTCAGGTCAATGAGAGTCGATCTCCCCTTCCTTCCAATCGTTAGATGAGATGAATATCTCGGTACGGGAGTGCAGCCCAATGCCGGACTGTCGCCGGAAAAGTCGACAGGCCGCAAGAGGAAGTTCCGGCTGTCACTAACGACAGTAAGTCCACGTCCCCCGGTCAGTAGTTGGGGAAACATTCCCGGTGTTATCTTAGCGAGAGAGCACACGGATTGGAGAGAGTGCGAGACGGTCAGAGAGGGTGAGAGAGTGCACGAATCGAGGAGAGTGCCCCTCGGATGAGATAGTATGTGTACTTACTGAATTGAATGAGGGACAGTTAGTCCGTGCTCTCCACGAATCACACACTCTCTCGCCCTGTCTCTAACCGAAGATCATGTCTGCGCTCTCCTCGATATCCCTGCTCTCTCGCGTCTCTGACGTCTGCCGTCTCTTCTGATCACACACTCTCTCACCTTCCTTTTCCTCTCTCTTGAACAGTTCAATCCCTTGACCCTCGAGGGCTAAGGTCATAATGAAGGAGTGGAGGAGGGAGGAATTAATTGGATGACTCTTTTTGTTTTCGACTAGACGGAAAAATGGGATAGGTTTCAGAGTTGCGGCAAAGGATCGTGCGATCAAATCCCACTGATAGATTCCAGATTTGAGTTTTGACAACAATTCATTCTGAAAAATATTTAGAACAAAAGGAGTAGTTCGAATGAAGAATTCATGACAATAACAAAGGCAAATTTCCTTCTTCAATAAAGGGAGTTTACAGTTGCCAAGACCATGCATGAAACTGAGTTTGTAATTCGGATACTGAGCATGGTCTAACCAATAGGGTAAATGACGCTATGAAACGCTGAGTAGGTCACGGGATTCAGAGATATGATGGATAGTATGTATGATGGGAATCTGATGAATAGACTAATTCAGCTTCTCCTAACTGGCTAACCGACTGAAATCTAAGTGACAGTTGTTGTTCTAAAGGAAATGACGCCATGAAACGCTGAGTAGGTCACGGGATTCAGAGATATGGGGATATTATGTATGATGGGAATCTGTGGAATAGAATAATTCAGCTTCTCCTAACTGGCTAACCGACTGAAATCTAAGTGACAGTTGTTCTTCTAAAGGAAATGACGCCATGAAACGCTGAGTAGGTCACGGGATTCAGAGATATGGGGATATTATGTATGATGGGAATCTGTGGAATAGAATAATTCAGCTTCTCCTAACTGGCTAACCGACTGAAATCTAAGTGACAGTTGTTTTTCTAAAGGAAATGACGCCATGAAACGCTGAGTAGGTCACGGGATTCAGAGATATGGGGGGATATTATGTATGATGGGAATCTGTGGAATAGACAAATTCAGCTTTTCCTAACTGGCTGACCGACTGAAATCGAAGTGACAGTTGTTGTTCTAAAGGAAATGACGCGATGCAACACTGAGTAGGTCACGGGATCCAGAGATATGGAATCTATATGATGATGGGAATGTGAGGAGGCGGGATCCCTCTGAATAAGCGAGGAATGTGCTACCGTGGGAGAATTCAGACTAGGGCTGATAATTCGGGCGTCTCCTCATTTCGCGAGCTCTCTGGATTGTCTGACAGACAAGAGATCATTCGAAATGAGAGAGGTTCTTTCCCAGTTGTCATCACTTATGTAAGCGAGGATACAATCACGTAATGCGAGGAGGGTTTAGACGAAGTAAACAGCGAATTTTGGATTGAGTATCATAAAAAGACTTATGAATTAAGTAGCTACTACGTTCTACTAATTTCAGGCTTCGAGAACTACGTAATACTTGAAGAGCAAAAGGATGACTAATTGGTGGTTTTGGCGCGGAATGGATGGAGGTTGGTCGCGAACATGATCTCTGCTTTGCACGAGCTCAATCGAGGATGATAACCTGGTTTTCTGGATGAATTTCAATGAAAAATATGATGAACAATGCTAAATATTGTGAAGAGCGGCGTGGAAAAGAGAATCTTAGGATCTCAATTTCTATGATAACCAACTCTCCTAGGCCATTCACCATCAGAGATTGACAAAGGTTAACTACATTTATAGTTTCCTTCAGCTTCAGTCGAATAATACCCGTTCAGGTTGTTGAAGTTCAATGAGAAAACCATTGAGGAAGTTATTGATAAATTACCCTCCTAATATCGCGAATAAATGAGAGAAGAGATCAGATAATGATTAGCGAGAGGTTACTGCCCCCCTCCCTGACCTTCAGTAGATTAATGAGTGAAGAGTGAGGAGGAGACAGGCGGATGATCTATTGGGACAGTTCTGGACTCGAGATTTACTTCCTTTAAGGAAGTTCCTAACAAGGGATCCGTTTTGCTTCTAATTTCTAGTAAAGTGAAGGGGATGAATCTAGTTTCGGCACAATAATCATAATGATGCTTCGCTTGAAGGGACAATAATAGCTCAAAACGTAAGAGTAAGAGAGAGCAATGCTGAACTGTTTCCGCGTACTCTGCCACTCAAAGTTCGTTGCCCTTTTCTCGCTTGGAAGGAGTGCACTTTTGGCGTGCAACTTCCAGAAGGCGACTCTCTCTGGATTTGCATGAACTATGTGCACTGTTTGAAATACGGATGGGATTGCGCTCTGTTTTGTTTCCTAATTGTTTCCCTTGAGTTTGAGCAGCATCGCAAAGACGTTGCCGTCCGACAAGTTGAATGTATGAAACAAACCGCAATTAGAATCGCGTATAACAATCTATTGACAACAAATCGGAACAATGGTTTGCAACAACTGACGGGTGGTAGTCGGAACGAGTCCTCATGAAAGATTCAGAAAAAGATCCCTCCTTAACAGCCGAGGGATAAGTCTAAAACCGAAATAAAATCAGAACAATAATTCCAGCGCTTTGTATTTCTGTGATAGGATACGCAAGAGAAGTCCAAGAAGATCCCAACCCAAAAAGGGAAAGCCGAGAAGAAGGATGAGACGACAACGTTATCACAACATTGCAATTATCACAATTGATGTTGATGTAATAGTTGTGATGTTCATGTTTTCTAACGGGATGCTGAACAAGAGGGAGACGATCGAAAGACTCTTGACCAAATAAGGAAAGCCTCGAGGAGGGATGAGACTCGAAAAAGCGAGATAGAGAGAGGCAGCAGAGATAGAAGAAGGCCGAGACTCGGGCGGCTATAGGATTGCCTCGACTACGGTAGGGGGAGGAGATTTCGAGAGAGCGGGAGGGGAGGGGAGGATGGAGGCATGCCTAAACATGGGGAGGAAGAGCCTTGAGTATTTGAAAAAAAACGAAACGAATACTATATTGACTTCAACACTGTATAGTGAGAAGCTAATGAAGGGGTGAAACATAACTTAAAATCAACGAATAAACGCTGGTAGTCAGTACATGTGAGAGCGAGATGGTTCCACTCTTGGTTCCGCTGGTAGCCTCCCTCAGGGAGTCTTACAACTCAGCTGGCACTCTTCCTCTCTTTCATTGAACACCATCATCTCATAAGTGAGTGGATTACAGATTAGTCCCTTCCCCACCCTCTGCCCTCTCTCCGTTTCCCCTAGTCTCTCGCTCTGCCTGACCCATTATGGAGTAGGCAGATTAAGAGAGGCATTGGTAGCTGCTCTATTGACAGTCGGTGAGGGGGTAGGAGAGACAATAGACGGGAGCGGGGGCTGGAGGGGATCAGGGATGGGTTCGGGACCCATGGTACAAGGGAACATGGTTCCATGATCCATGGTTCAGGACCGACGCGGGATCGACAGAATACCTCCTTGGTCGAGATGAAAATCAAAGTGAAACGTTCAAAGACCGCAATTTAGGAGAATAACAGACCAGCAACCAAACTCAAAACCGCGAACAAACAACACCTATGCAAATGACCCCTTCATAATGTTTCCTTTCCTCTTCCCTCGCCTAAATCGGTTGGCAATTCAATCGACGGATTAACTGCTTAGCGAAACATGAACAGAAACTCGCAATTGAACAGCATTCAGGACCGTTTAGAAATTTGAGAACTATGCTTCAAGTCAGTTAGAGAGAAAAATCAACGCAGAAGTTATTATTAAACGAGGAGCATGAAAACCAAATATTTCCTCCTCCAAAATCGTCGATTGGCAACTCAATCGACGGGATTATATCGAGAAAGAGTGTGAAACATGAGCTGTGAAAAGATAGACAGAGAGAGGAGGGGAGAGGGGAAGAGGAAAGAGGGGAAAGTGAAATTGGGAATCCAGTTTGAAGCCCTAATCGATAGCGTTGTTACGTAATCACTGTTAGAAACTACTGTCAGTGGCCTGACTTGGAACGGCAAAGCTAGGGCTGATTATTCTATGATAAAATGAAATTTTCTATGATAAAACACTGAATATTCTATGATAAAAAATAAAATAAAAAACGTAAGAAGGCAATCGATGCACAACCAGGAGTACGGTAAGCTACGGTAGCGATGACGTAAAAATCAATCAAAACTACGATACCTGGGTACTCTCGACAATTCGTCTTTACTCCCTTACTGCAATACCCCCGAATAACAGCCTTTTCTAACAGCATTTGGTGATTTACTGGCAACCTTTTTCACGTGTCTCTCTATGCTCCATGCTCTCTAGCAGGGCAGAGACAGACGAGAGACCGTGGTGATTCGAGAGACCGGCACTCTCTCGAAAAGGAGTGTTCTCTCGTCGGTTAGAGAAGACGAGAGAGCACGTAGAAGTGAGAGAGTTTATCAACATTCAATCAGGCCCGCGATCTCATTCAATTTCACACACACAGGCACATGAGCCCATTAGTTGACACGGGAGTGGAAGGAAGGTGTCTCCGGGAATGGGGAGTTGAGTAGGTGGGGATGTAGAAGTGAATATGTCGTCATGACTAGGTTTACTGGGGATAGGGGCCTATATTTAGGGTTGACGATACAGGGAGACTGGGCATCTTAAAGGGTCCGGGAATGGGGAGTTGAGGGGGAGGATGTGAGTGAATAACGTCATGACAAGAGGGGATACGAAGAATCCAACGGCGCCATGATGCTACCAAGTCAAGATGGCGTCATCTACGATCACTCTCGATGGCAAAAGAAACAAAAGCAGCATGACCGGGCATGATCATTTGCTCGAGTTACTACTGTTTCACCAGCCAATCGGTGGTTTATCATGGGCTTGAGAAACATCAGAAGGCGAGCCGGTAGGGTTGCCAGAATGATCTCTCTCACTGGTCAGAGTGACGAGAGAGTATGTGAAATAAAGAGACGGATTCTTCAAACTGACAATCCTGCTCATCGAGCATCATCATCGTCGGCATATATTAAACAGACGTCCCTCAGTCACTTAGAGTCGCCTCGTCTTATGATGGGAAATTGTGGGAAAGTGGAGATAAAAGAGTGAATGAAAAGCGTATGAAATCCGCTGACTTTCGCGTCTGAATCTCTCCATTTCGCCTGCTCTCTCGCCCTCTCTGACCAATAAGAGAACAGACTCTCCTCAATTCACACAGTCTCTCGCGCCGTCTGATCGGCGAGAGAGCGTGCGAAATCCGGAGAGTCTCTCTTCCTCCTCTCCCCTCAGAAATGAGCGAGGCAAGAAAGACCCCTAATGCTTCAAATCTACATTTCCTCTCTCATATGAGCAGTTAAACTTTTATTGTCCCTGAGAGAGGGGAGAGAGTGAAATGGAGAAAAGAGGGATTGAAGAGTAATGGAGTTACTCTTTACATTTCGTAAATCAGACAAAATGAGGGATAGGGGATGCAGTCACAGTGGTGAAATGAATAGACCGAGTACATCATGACCGGTAAAGAGAGTAGACAAGCGAGGGATTGAGACAAGTCATCGAGAATGGAGCAAAAATCAGATGGACTTATGATTTACATCTCCACTAGAGTTCGAAGCGCGAATCGTGACATCAGTGGAAACAATCTGCCTTGATGAGTAGTCGAGTTCTTTGCAGTTCGTTAATCATACTAACAAAAATTAGAGAAATAATGGATGGATTCAGATTGAACTGCTCTTTCACCGAAGAAACGATTCGTCTGACGACCCAAGAGATAATTGACATCGCTACTTTATAAAAAAAGTGGAACAAAGCTTAGAGTGTTCTTAGGCGTTATTTAACCAGAAGATTGTGATGAAAATAAAGAATAAAGTCGAATCAGCAAGGAATAAGCCAACGGAAAGTATAGGAAGTTTGAAACTTATTTGGGAAGGATGGGAAATATCGAAAAGCATGAAAACGATATTTGCTGTAATCGATCAAAATATCACACAAGCAACAACTCCCTCATCTCTTCTCCAGACTCATTCCAGTCATCAAGATATAGTAAATTTTTCGACAACAAAAGTCAAATCCATGTTTCGCCTTAACCGCCTTAACCTTAAGCCTTAACGCCAAAAGTAACGATATTAGGATGTAATCGATCAAAAGACACAGCAACAACCCTCTCATCTGGCAAGGGACTCATTCCACCCATCCAGATAGTACATTCACCACTCGATTTATGGCTGATACTCTAAGTGCGCTGCTGCTCCTCAGTTTCCCTCAAAGCCCCGCCCACAAATTCTCTTCATTTTGCATGCTCTAGTGCGTGAGATGTGGAGAGTCTAGGTTAGAGAGGACTAGAGAGTAGGCGAAATGAGGAGAGTCTGGGTCAGACAGGGCGAGATAGTGCGTGAGTCTAGGTTAGAGAGGACTAGAGAGCGTGAGAAATGAAGAGAATTAGAGAAGTCACGATCGATGATCTTGCATGTAACAAGACAGAATCCCCTTGCAGGAGGGATAAGGCAGCGGGAAGGGGATTCCGCCCTCACCCCCTTTCAGGTCTGAAATTGGCGCACAATAGGAGGAGTAGGGGGCAGTGGGAAGTAGTGGCAAAATTCGAGAGCAAGGATGGCAGGATGAAGAAGTCGTCTCTTCACTATGCCTACTTCGTCGGTCAGAGAGACGAGAGAGTGCGCGGAATGAAGAGACGGATTCTTCATCATGATAGCTCTATTGGGAAGTTGTGGCAAGATTCAAGAGAGAGTTGGCAAGTGACCGGGGTGTAGAATGATGGAATTTGAAACCCTGAGGTTCCCGCAAAAGGCTGACATGTGAGCGCAATAGACTGATTGTGAGTCGTAAGACAGTGAAACTGCAGAGTCAAAATGAAGATTGATTGCGAGATACCGAAATTATACTAGAACGCAGAGGAAGTCACTGTCAGAATGATTCCTAACCCTAGTCAGCCTTACTCAACGATAAGGCCAACCCAACCCAATCGCGCCGTCACAATATATCGTAAAAAGTACAGTGCGGTAGCGCGGCAGGAGAAGATGAAGAAGAAAGACAGGGATAGAGGGAGAGAAAAGATGACGTCGTCTCTCACTTTCGCACGCTCTCTCGTCGGTCAGAGTGGGCGAGAGAGCAGGCGAAACGGAGAGAGTCAGACGATAGGAAAAGAAGAAAAAGATAGGAGAAAAGGTGAGGAAAGGTGAGTAATGTTGACAAAGATCAATCATCTCTTCATTCCTCCCCCTTCTTCCTTTTTTTCCTTCCCCCTCCTTCTGTCTCAATTTATCATACGAAAACAGTAACCGGGGAGACCCCTGAAAGGCGGCACTCTGAATTCACATTGGGAATGGCTGGACTAAAAGCCGGTACCTGGAAAATTGGATTTTTATAAAACCAAAATAGCAATCGGAAACATCTGATACTCAAGTGACGAGAAACGATCGTGAATTCAAGTTCTAAAACTATAAGGGACTAAATGCCGGCCCGAAACTGGAAAATCCCGGTCCGCAACTCCATCTGTGTCGATTTCTGGACAGCATCGCGAAACAAGACAACAGGCGCAATGAAACATTCAAGTGAAAAGAGAGCGGATTATAATAGGAAACACAAACCGAGCCGAAACTTCTTCTACCTCTGACCCCCATTCTGACCGTTAGTTAGGATGGACTCTCCTCGTTTTCCATACTATCTCGCTGTCTCTGACCGGCGAGAGAGCGTGCAATAAAGAGAGACGGATGGTTATCCAGCAAGTAGAGCACATCATCCCCTCCCTCCCTCTTCTCACTCTCGATTTGTAATTTAATCTTTTAATCGCTTTTTGCCGGATGTGGCAGCGACACAAAACGACGGATCAAATAATAATCGAGAGGTTCCAATTTGGGAACTTGTTTTTGTTTTTTTTTGCCCACAGCAGCTCTAAATGTGGAGGGGATGGGAAATGGATATGATAGGATGGATACTCTGCGATACAAAACGCTTGGCTCATTTCAGAAAATCCCGGATCAGATAGGTTCCAATTTGGTTGTGTTTCAAAGCGCCTTTAAAATCAATTCTGCGTTTCACGATCAATAGCACATCGGCGATCGCTGCATTGAAAATACAACTGAGAGACATTTTATTGTCTGGGTTTGTCATGACCCATAAAATTGCCGGCTCAAACAAAAATCGACGAGGTTCCAATTGGGGAGCTTCATTATAAACTTCACTGATTTTTTGCCCAGGCAACAGCAGCTCGAAATAGGGAGTTGGTGGGGAGTGTGAATGGTCGGATCAAATAGGTTCCAACTATTGGATATGTTACAAGAAAGCTTCATAACCATCGTTGATAGTGGGACATCGATTACATTCCATGAATTTTGCAGAAGAAGAAATAATAGCCCTATTTTCTGCCGGATCTTTTTGATAGGTAAACGTAAAGGAGTATCGTCAAGCGATACAGCCGTACGGCAACGCAACGCTAGGTGGGGTCAGCGGTAGATAAGGCCGGTTTTCAGAAACATACTACCGAAACAAATGCCATGCTCGATCTCTCAATTCAATAGTACTGATTAAGGGGCATAATGGTAAGAAAGAATTCACTCAACTCCCGGAAGACTTCTCTCTCTCTCGTTCCTGAAAACACCTCCATATCCTAGGGATACTCATCTCCGCAAATTAAATTCCAAGCAAATGTAACTTTTTAGTATGTTTATTTGGAAACTACACACAGATACGTCGTCTACATCAAATAGATCACGAAATCCAAAAATAAGGCAGAAAGGTAGGAATGAGTTCAGTCAACTCCCGAAAGACCTTTCCTTCTCGTCCCTGAAAATCCCTCCCTATCTCAGGGGGACTTATCAACTCACTATTATCATTATCAAAAATTAATGTGTTCTTTCACCATCTGACAAGCTACCTCAACAAGACAACACAAAACAATTCAGAAAGGGAAGAAAGGATGGAAAGGGTTCATCTCCCGGAAGACCTCTCTCGTCCCTGAAAATCCCCTCCCTATCCCAGGGAAAGATTTATCACCCCACTATTCTCATAATCAAAAATTAATTGCCGTCTATCACTATCTAAGATACCTCAACAAACCATTACACTGATCACAAAAATACTTCAGAAAGGAGCGAAAGGTAAGAAGGAGTTCATCTCAGACCTCTATCCCCTCCCTCCCTATCCCAAGAAGATTTATCACCCCCGTTAATCTCATTATCAGCACTCAATTTGTCACCTCAGGTGAGGGGATGAGGGGAGGAAAGGCGACAGGGGCAGCCCTTTGATCTAGCGAAATCAGTGCTTGAGGATGTGAGTTGATCTTTGATCTTTGTAAGTCAAATATGTTTCAAAGCGGATACTTATCGGATACGATTTTTTGTCAACTCAATAATACCGCGGACTGATACTCGAATCCGATAATTTTGAAACTGGTGTTTTTGAAATGATTAGAAGATCAAAGATCAATAAAACTGCGCTGGTTAGGAACTGAAAGCTGCATGGTTCGGCGACGATAGAAAACGCGAAATGAGGAGGTGAGGAGGTGAGAGAGAGAAAGATGGACTGCCTTCCCGGTCCATCTAATCAGATGGGCTCGCACAAATCATCCGGGGAGGAAGGTGATCTGTCAGGTGGAGTAAAACGGGGGNNNGGGGGGGGGGGATAGGTGAGAAACGGGAAGGTGATTGCAGGGATACTGAAAGGACAGCAACATGGCTTTGGTCTGAAAGCCAGATAGTTATTTTTGTATTAATCTCTTTGAATGAGCAATACAAGTTCTAGAACAAAATATTGACTCGCAAAGTTCCTGAGTAAAACCGTAATGTAAGGTCCCGAATGCGGTAGTTCAGCAAATGAGGGTGCTGAGAATACAATTTATCTTACAAGATACTGTACTGATCCACGGAATGTGCATGCACAAATCATCTCCCAGCAAACGAAAGTGAATACGAAAGAGTAGACAGTACTATAGCAGTGAAAGTTCGACAGGATATGAGGATATGATGAGGATATGATCTTATTCCCCCTCCCTCCCTTCCTCTCCTCTATTCACCCCCTCCCCCTGACCCTCCCTCTTCCTACCCTCTACTTTTTGCTCTAACTCTTCGCTACCAGAGAAACGATGGATCACGAAGGGGAAGGATAACGACTGTACTGTGTCTATTCACCCCCTTACTCTTATTGTTGCTGCACTTTTTGCCTGCTACAGATCATACAGCAGCAATAACGTGTAAAAGCAACACAACTAACTAGCAAGTAATAGCTGAAGGCGCCGTATCCTCTAAACTATCGTGATTCGGCAGATCACTTTTGCATGCCCTATAATTCAACAACAACAAATGCCAATGCCAAAACATACAATATCTCACCGTTGCCATCGGATCGTTCTAGAAATACCGTATTATTCATAACAACAAGTAGATTAACAACAGAACATCACTACCGTAATCCTCGAAAGTAGATCACACCCCAGACCGAGTTATTGAAATTTTTACCCTATTATTACCACCGTAATCCCCAGAGGTAGATCACTCTTGAGCACCCCATTATTCTGCCATCATCTTCCCTCCCTCCCGGACATAATACCAGAGTGCTCCCTGCGCCAGATGTCTGAGAATAATGTCTGAGACGGGCGAAATACACGAGCATTCGAGGAGGAAACGGGGGTTATGATCCAAGGGGTTCGAGATTTTCAGAGCTGATTGTATTGATAATGCACTCTAACGCTATCTTTTCTCCTATCACGATTCTGGGTTTATAGATAGCGTATAATGCCAGGGTGTTCTACCTGGCAGAATTTTATCAGAGATGGGCCAGAGCCAGCGATTACAAGGGAACAGGACATTTCGAGGATTTTTACTCACCTGCACGTTCCAGCAATTGTAAAGTAGAAAATCTAGTAGAAAGTAGAAAATTTTTCTAGTAGAAAATGAAAGCACGAACTCAGTCGGATACTGTAAATCCACCCCGTTACCCTATCACAAACTGACGAGTTAATGTGCTTACCATCATTATGCAACACATCAGCTGCCACCCATCGTAATTCGGTGACAAATCGTTCCTCAATGGAGAGCGGAGACTGAACTGTTCCTAACTACCACCTGGGATCGTAGAATCTACAAATTTTCACTCAAAGAGACTCACAAACGAATGATATTTTTCTCGAAAACATGATGAGGAAAAATATAGCCGATTCGTGTTGCTAAAAGAGTTCAAAAATATCAAATAAGTACTAAACGAACCCCCAAAAGCATCCATTTATCACATCAAAACAGTTCATTTCTCAGATCGAACAATCATCAAAAGGGCGGTAAGAATGGAAAGAAAGAGAGAAAACAACTCAAAAATTCGAACAAAACAACAAACTACCTAATCGATACACTACAACGATCTCTCTCCGTTCTGCACTGTCAGACAGGGACGAGGGAGCATGCGGAATCGAGAGAGTTAGACACTTGGCACGGTGCCAGCTCCTCTTTCCCCTGATTCAGGGTTGTCTCTCGACCCGTCGGAACCAGCTCGGCCTCGGCTGCTCCAGCTCCACCACACGCACGCCGTCCTTGATCTCGCCCTGCGAAAGAAAATCGATAACGCTACCGTAATCAGATACTGTAAATATGGAATACTTTAGCCTACTGCATTCTATTTCCTATCGTAATTATGTGAAGTTTGAGAATATGTTCAACTACTCTGTCCGAACTCATTACAGTTGCAGCCACCACTACTTGTTGTAGCGGCAATGAAACAGAAAAGCGCATAGTCACAATTCTTTCGAACCGACACTCACAATAGATTACGACGTTCCGAAGTCCCAGACAAACTGTATCCCACAGTATATCGCTCCTACCGTAGCCCACTATCCACCTACCGTACCCCTTCCCATACCACCGTACCTTCTTCTCCTCCTCCACGCGCTCCTGCTCCGCCTTGATCTGCTCGTCCGAGAAGCGAACCTGTAACAAAATTAATATGTAAAAAAATTTAAATAATATTTTATTTATTTGTTAAAGCACTGCCCGAACTAGCCACGGTTTTCAAATTAGAAAGATGTAATAGCCACTGATTTCAAATTAGAAAGATGTAGCGAATGTAAAGCTCAAATGCGTAAGGTTTTTCAAAAACATATTCTTAAACAATATTATGAAAGCCACATGTATCAATTACTGGCAAATAGCATTACATCTAGAAGAAGTAGTGAGGGTGAAACAGAAATATGCATTTATGCATTATAATCATTATAATGATTTTCGTTTTTTTTTTGACCCCCTGTGCAACGTCATAATCAATTTCCCGTCTTTAGGGAATACACATAGGAAAGGCGAAACGAAAATCGGTTAGGGGCTTTTAAAAAATAATTGATTTTATAGACTAAGTATGGCCCACCCATTGCTCACTCGAAAAGGGACTAGTGAAATAATTGCAGTGAAACGGCAATGCTTCGACAAATAAAGAACACGAATCACATTTTAAAAAGACTCCCTCCCATATCTCGAACTGAATTATTCAGTGCATAGTGTCAAACTGTCAATCGCTCGGAGATTCCGCTAATAAAATCAGTTCCCGATCCCCATCCCCCCCCAAATCCCTCTACAGTACCTCGACCTCCTTGGGCGGTCGCTCGCCCTTGTAGGGGTTGTACGCGAGCATGCGCTCCTTGATCATGTTCGTCAGCAGGCGCACCTGAAAATTAAATTAATTAAATAATTCATAAATAACAAAATAAAATAAAAATTAAGATTTTTTTTGTAGGATGATTGATGTTTCACACAGTTTTCATGTAGTCGCTGTTATGCACACCAACAATAAGAGAAGGTTGGCGTTTTTTAAACATTTCCAAACAAACGACACTACAATATTTTAGTAAGTAAAGCACAAGAAGGTTCATGTTTCACGCACTCCACTTGCCACTGGAATTGTTTTCAACAACGATTACTTGCAGGAGCTGGCTTCACAAAAGCTACTGCTTTTTGGACAAGCCAGTGCGACAGAAAAGGATGATCGACGTTTCGCATGTTTTATATCCAGTCTCGATTAAAGGAGAGCACTAATGTGATGCTGTGCCACTTCAGAAAGTTAACCAATCGCATTATTCCCTATTAATTTTATGTGTTCCGCAACCGTACCCACCCGAATTGGCCTCTACCCACTGCTGGGCTCTATCCCCGCTTGATCATCTGACAATGAGTGCGGGGCCCACAAGAAGAAATTGTCGAAAGTTTGCGGAGCCCCCTCGTTGTCCGAATTGGTTTTCGCGGAGCCCCCTAACAGAATAATTTCAAAAATTGCGGAGCAACTGACAAATAGCGGAACTTAGCCCATCAGTGCCTCTACCATACTTCATCGCGAACTTTCCATAAACTCATCAATTGCATCCTCTACCGATCCCGTACCTACTCCTTGAACCAAACTTCACCCTTCAATAAATATTCTCCAATTTCCGATCGATAATCCCTACCGTACCTTCTCATAGCAGCTGCCGCAGATGGTGTGCACCTCGTGCTTCTCGCCGCACTGCTCGCACGTCGTCACGTCCTGAGCGGATTATCGATTGATTAGCGTATTTATTGATTGTTGATTATTTTATCGAAATGAGGATTCGATGTATATAGACCAAGATAATGAAATTTGTTAATGCTTCGCACTTCAGAAAGAGAAAAAAGGGAAATGTATGGGATGTTTCAGGTGTGGAATCGTCATGCATCAATTGTTTAGACAGCCTGGGACCTAAGGAATATTCATGAAGCGGAAATCGTCTGAGCAACGATTTCTATGAATAACTATATGATAAAAAATGTTATTGGAGAATTACAGATAATGAAAGACCCGACTACCTCCAAAAAATATCAGTTTCAAACAAATTCACATCTATTTTAAGAAAACTTTCATTTTGAAAGAATCTTTGTTGCCACTTCTAGGAAATTCTAAGTTTCACTCAACCTCTATCTATTCAGTCTCAATTAGGATATCAATTTCATGAACTTATCGACGGCAATCACCTACTTCTCATGCATTATCAATTCCATTTAAACTTGTTTAGTTAATAAATATAATAAAATAAAGTAATTAATTTAAATAATAACCTCGATGGGCGTGAGCAGGCGGGTGTACGCGAACTTGCGCGTCTGCTTCTTGGCTGGAAATCATAACATTCATAACTATTAACTATTTGTAGACATTTATGGAACAGACTGCTGACTACTTCACTTGTTCACTCTTATAAAATAAGTGAAACCCAAAAGCATATCGGAAAAAATATCAAGCATCAATTACAAGTTTTCGCTTTCAAAGGCTCTCCTTTTCGTTTTCATCGTTAAAATGGGGTGGAATTTGGATCTAATAAGATTAAACGGATTCAGATTCAATCAAGACTCACGATGACTGGTCCGGTACTTGGGCACGCCCCACAGCGTGCGCATCTGCTCCGCCATGTCGGCCACGGTCCACGAGCCGAGGGCAGAGGGGGCGTCTAGCGCGCCCGACGCGGATGGCGCCAGGGCCATGGCGGGCGCGAGCGGAGGGGGCGCAGCGCCTCCCAGTGAGCGTCTGATGACGTCGTCGACCGCCGCGTTCAGACGAGCAACTGCACGACGGAGCATCTGCGGAGGCAAACAGTAATTCAAGAATCAATCGATATTTCACCTTCACTGACCGATTCAAGCGAAAAAAAACCCAGCAAACAACGACAAAAAGAACAGCTCATGAACCTTCACACAAAAGTACACTTTTGCTACTTTTTGATAACAGGGGGACGATTGTTAACGGCGGAATGACGAAATCAATCGATAATTAATCCTCGGTGAAGTTTCGAACAATAAAAAGTAGGAATAAATGCATACAATCAACGGCTTTTTCCATCAGTCTTTATTCACACCAAATGTTGTCCTCGTTTCCACCTTTCCCACAGATACGAGGAGCCCGATGAAACGGTGTTGCGTCCAGATCAATATAAATTAATTACGGTATAAATAGGCTTTATCCGATGCGTTTTCTGCTGACTTCCCGCATTTTATATATAGTTACACACACAGTTTGAGAGCAATCTTGACAGTATGAATTACAAACATTATGTAAAGAAAAGAAGACTGGGGAGAGATACATCAGCGAATAAATTAGCAAATACAATATCGATCTTGTGCGAGTACTGATCAAGTTTGGAGGGTGAACATCGGGGTAAACGGTAATTAAAAGGGGAGAGACGGGTGTGCATCAATCGATAATTTATAGTGCAAGGACAACTAGGGGTGTGCATACAGTAATCGAGCAATCAATCGACACTCTACCATGCATGCACACCCCCACTAGTGGGGCGGGGGTCGGGAGGGGGAGGACGGACAATAGTGGGAGAGGGAGCGGTGGGTGGTGTGGTGGTGGTGGTGTGGTGTGCCGAGGTACGGTACTCCTCGCCTACCGTACCACTCCCAATCGTAGTGCACCCAAGGGCGCTCAAAAGTCATCGTCGTCCTCGTCGGCCATGCCCTTCGCGAACTCGAGCTCCTGAAATCAAGACATTTTTTAAAATCAAGTTACCAAGTGCCCCTCGAGATTTGTGATTCACTATGTATATGAATCTGTCAAAAATCTGACAAAGCAGTAACGTTGAGGCCAGGAGCGCAAATACTAAACCCCCAATCCAAAGCACCTCATCAAAATATCGTACTTCCCTCCCTCCCTAAATATTAAGTACCTGCTGCTCTCTCTCCCTCTGCTGCTCGATCGTCTCAATCTCCTCCGCAGTCTTGGGCGGGAAGCGCAGCGCCTTCACCGCCTGGTTGTGCAGCTCCAGGCAGTATCTGAAAATAGATTAATTATCAATCAATACTCGATTACCGTACCCTCTAAAGACGATCTCCAGCTGCACTACGGTACCTTACCGTATCCCCTAGCCTCGAAAATCATCAACTGGAGCCTACCGTACCTGATTCTCGAGTCGAAGTGCGTCTGCGGCTCGGCGGTGCGGTAGATGTCGGCCGTCTCGGATGACTGCATGAAGCGGAGGCCGCTCTGGAACAAGCAGATGATCATTAAAGTAGAATGCTTGAAACATGAAATGTCTTGTTAAATAACTAATTCTCAATACTTAGCCGCATGTTGCTCATCGAAAGCACATGCAACTTTGGACTAGATAAGAAATGGGTGAAACTTCGATCATCCCAGAAAATCGATGAAAAATCAATAATCGATAATCGCCCTGCTACCGTACCTCCTTGGAGGCGTGCTCGCCACACGTGACGCTCGCCTCGATCGAGCCGTCAGAGATCGCCTTCGCCACCTGAAATCGATATTTATTCATCGATTACCGTAATCTCGGGACCCAAGCAACTACAGTAATCATTCATCTGGCCCACCGCACTCGCCCTACCGTAATCCCGTGACCCACCGCACCACTACCGTACCATGTACTCCGTCTCGACGTCGCTGGCTAGCTGCAGCTTCTTGCAGATGTCCGAGATGGAGATGCGCGAGTACGCCAGCGAGATCTGTCTGCAAAGGCACGAAGGTGACACACTGAACTACACGCACAAGTCAACATACTGACCGGCCGAACCGCCTAGACTGGATACGGTAGTCTTACCTGACTGCGGTCTTGATCACGTTCTGGCGCAGGCGCACAATCAGCGTGAGCGTCTCATCCTGAAACATGAATGTTACAGTAACCCCATCTGACACATCGCACTGCTACCGTAACCCGTCAATCGGCAGAGTATCTTGTTAATGTTACCGTACCTTCTCGAAGACGGACTGGCCGTACTTCTGCAGGACGCCGTTGAACTTCACCAGGTCACCCAGACGCACCGCTGCAATGCGATCGATAAAGTAAATAAGGGAGTACATCATTCCGAAAAGGTAGAGAGAACAATTGATTTGGTTTTCACTTCGGTGATCAACCTATAGGGACAATGTTATTTGGATGTAAAAAAATACTGACCCTGGCACAGCTCGAGGTAGGGCACGAGGCACTTGCGGTAGATGGGCATGCGGAAGATGCCGCGCTCCGGAATCTCACCCTGCAATCGATGATGTTATGCTACCGGCATTCCAACGTCCACCAATCGATATCATACATTTTCGTAAATACCGGGCCGGTAATCAGACCACGATATATTTAATAGAATCTGTCGTCAGACCACAGTATATCCACAATAAACTCTGATTTTGAGCCACTAAACCTCTGCTATTACTGTCAGACCACTATATATTTTCGGTCCCCGGTAGGCAATGAAAATGTATGATCGATATTCTACCGTAATACCCAAATTGAGAATCTATCGTACCCCCCTCCTAATCTACCGTAGTACCTGGAGCAGTCCCACGACGACGACCCACTTCTGGGTGTTCTGCTTGAAGCCGATGGCGGCCTCCTGCGGCGCCTTGCGCATCGCCTGCAAATTTTTGTTTTAGGATCACAAGCTTCTTCAAGATCATCATTCACGAAACATTGTGTGACTAGATGAAACACCTATGAAACATGAAGCTACACTGGTGCAATTTTTTAAAGTAGGATCGACTGTATTACCAAGAATTATTGGCAAGACTATGCAAACCTAAGTGAACCGCAAAACCCCTGCGCACATTTAGAATTTTTTTTAAACTATGGGGCCTGAGGGAGAACTAAAATTCAAATAACTCCAACTGAATGAAGTGCGTTTGAAACCTCAACAAGCCAAGTTTCGAGCATAATCACAAATCTGCCACGCCGACCTCCACCCCGATCTACCGTACCTAGAGGAACTAGTGATCTTCCATCTGACCCGCCGCACTCCCCTAACCGTAACAATCTGACCCATCAAACTACCGTATACCTGGAGGAAGTATCCGGAGGCGGCCGGGTAGTCCAGCTGCATCGCCTTGATTCGGCCCTGGTAGTAGAGGAAGCGCGCCAGGTCGTTGTTCGACGCGCCCTCGGGGAACGAGACCTGAAGGAGGATACTGGGTTACGGTATTCAGCTAGTTATCGATCGAGATAACTACAGAATCTGCGGGATTTTCCCCCACCTTCATAAACTAGAGCCAGCCCTATCGTACCCAACCGTGCATCGTCCTAATTGGTGTCAGTCTAAAGTATCCCCAACGGGCTACCGTACCCCAGCCGATGCTATCGTACCCTGAGATGCACTTAGTAGAGTCAGTCTACAGTACCACAATCCTACCGTACCCAATCGATAATACAGTACCCTTCCGTAGCCCCACAAATACCGTACCTTGGAGACGAGCTTGGCGGCGGAGGGGTACTGGCGGCCGACCAGGTACACGCGCAGCAGCGTGTAGATCAGCGTCGCCTGCGTCTCCGTGTGACGGCGCAGCGTCGCCGCGCGCAGACGAGCGTTCAGGTAGCTGCAAGGGGAGCAGATCAATAGCGTATAATAGAATTGCGAAGCCCGAAATCATGTGATCATCGGTGAGAATCAACATATTTTCTATTACGGACAAACGGGATAAATAATTGCAAGATGTAAATCGACTGCCGCAAAAAATATGGCTGAAGCCCGAAATCGACTGGTGATGAACTTTTTTTTATACATATCATCACAAGAAGATCATGATTGCCAGATCTAAATCTGATGTCACAAAGTGTACCCGTCAAACTCAAAATCGCAAGGTTCCCGTTCTTTTTCCAATTTCCTCACCTCCTGAGCTGCTCGAGCTTCGCGTGGCGCTCGTAGACGAGGGCGAGGTAGAAGAAGGCCTTCGCGGCGATGCCGTCGAGCGAGCGACGATCGAACTCGTCCAGTCTCCTGCCAATTTGGCCATTTTAAATTATTTTAAAATCATTTTACCAAATAGCAGCAAGAATCGTCAGAGAAAACCTATTCAATTGAATTATACTTATTTTTGTTGGCTAGTGGTACCGTCTGTAATCAAAAGTGAAGAAAGCAATCAATGGCAAGAAGAAATGGTGAAACACGAAACTACAGTTTCGATTTTGGTGTATGAATTGACCAAGACATTTCCGGTTACACCGTTGCTTGATAAAGCTAGACCAACTATCAATTTTGATTCATTAGCGATATTCATCACCTTATACGAATTATATATAAATAATATGTTGGCCGAGTCCATTTTTGCCGATAACTCGAAAAAAATATTTTTTAACTCACTTGATGAGGCTCTCGGCGGTCCTCTGTGCTCCGGCGAGCGCCTTGTCGCCGTGATCCACCAGGTAGATCAGGGCGAGGAGGTGCACGTAGCAGTCCGCCTCGGGCGGAGGAGGCACGCCCGTCTTCTTGCGCGACGGCAGCGGCTGAGAGCTGCAACGAGGGGTACGGTAGGATTGAGGGTACGATATCAACGCAAACGCAGGGTTTCGGTTACTGAAGGTATTGTAGAATACAGTAGGGCATACGGTACCAACACTAGTCAAGGCAGAAAATGAAGGAATACGGTATTTAGAAGCGGAAACGACTGGGTATAGATTAGGAAAAGTCACGGCTCTCGCAACGGCAACAAAATGGACCATTCGCATTCATTGGACGTCACGCGACACCCTCACACTAACTCGGGCACCTGAGTCGAATCCAGGCCTGCTCCAGTTCGGATTCCGGCTCCGGTTTGGGCACAACCGGCTCCGGCACCGGAGTAACCGAGCGGGATCGGGAACCGTTATCCGGCACGATAAGTCGACCGCGAGAGATTCTAGAGTGGAGCTTCATCCCAATTTTCACAGCCTCACAAACGGATAATTTAATAAATATCTTATCAAATCAATAGATGGTGTGATCGCGCATCGGAACCCGGTATAATTCGGGGTGCGCAGCTGACATGTAACTATTTTCTCGGAACCACATTTTCTAGAACATTTTTCTTGCAACCACTATACTGGAACGGTTTACGTTAGAATCTCGCTCTGAGAACTTCCATTTCGGAACTTCCATCTCGGAACTTTTTTCTCGGAACTTTCATTTTAGAATGATTAATCTCGGAACCGGTTCATTTTGAGGTAAGAAGAGTATCCTGATCGGTCTACTCACATACCCAAACACAATAAAACTGAATTACATGCACATATCACCTCAGAAATGCTTGTTAAAGTTCAATTTTCCCTACATTGGGAAGGAAAAAAAGTTCCGAGATGGTAGATTCTAAAAACAAAAATCTGAGAGATTGAGTTCTCGTCCGATCATTCCGAGAAAATAGTTTCGAGAAAGCGGTTTCGACTGACGATGTTCCCATTCCGAATTTCTCAGAAATTTGTTCCGAGTCGATCGTTCCGAAATGGTACGTTCCAAGAAAATAGTTACATCTCAGCTGCGCACCTAATTCGGTTTCTCACAATGGCTGTTCAAGTGCGCATAACGTGTAAATTCAATGCTATTGTGGAACATATCGTTGTTTTTTTAAACTCGGTAGCTTCTGGTTTCATCTATGAACGTGACGGTCGGAATGGTCTCATTTGATTGCGAATGAAACCCGGCAGTTTTAGGTTACAACAGAACTATACCTGAGCGTGATGGGCGGGGGCGTGGCGTTGCCAGCGGTCGTCGCGGCGGCTCCGTCCACCTCCATGGGCGTCTCCTTCGCCGCCTCCTTGGAGGGCGTCGCCGGAGCGGCAGTCGGAGCCGGTCTGCACATTGAATTTATTAAACGCAATGATCGCATTATCGAGGATATACGAACTATAATTGAAGCCATAGCGTAGCTGGGACATGGATTCAGCGGGAACAGTAATCGAGCTTTTTCGCTTCACGAACATTCTAGTTACAAAATAATTGCGAATTTAAGTAATTTTAATACTTAATAAGTTTAAATTAGCAATACCTGGGCGGGAGCAGCGAGACGAGCTCGTCCTTCACCGGCCCGGCCGAATGCAGCATCAGCAGACGGTGCAGGATCTGAGATTATTAAATTATTTTTTTAAAAACCCTTAAATAGTAGTTTAATGCTCTCACAACTCTTGCAAAGCGGAATGAAACAGGACAAAATATATAATTAAATGGCACTTCTTTACTTTAGTGCCCACAAGTGAGAGAGCTATTTTCTTCCTCGCTTATTCGATCGCTCGCTGTCTCATTTCTCACTACCCAAAAGTTAGAGAGTGGCCTTTGGGCACTAAAGTAAAGAAGTGATCAATAATAATAATTAAATAATCAATAAACGAACCTCGGGCGTCATTGCCTTGCGCGTCTTGTGCAGCATCTGCAGCGCACGGCCGAGCACGTGCGTGTCGCCCTTGTCCAGCGCGAGGAAGTGGTCGCGCACGGCTGCAAGATACAGGGAGATTTGGTGATTCACAAGGTGTTGGTAGACGGGATTGTAATGGTTCAAACACTCGAATCACATTAGTTTATAGAAAAACTCTCCAATTCATGCTTTGTTGCCTATATTTACTATCAAGCGAATCATGGTATGATTTAGAACTTGAGCGGCTGTTCGATTCAACAGCTGCAATCGTCAGCAAATTGAGTGTAGTTCAAGTATAAATCAGGCATGAGTAGTGAAATATCGGGATATGGCTATCACTAATGAGTTCGAGTGTGTTGAGGAAAAATAGCAATCGCACCATTGGTGTCGCGTTACCGACCAACATTTGAAAGGACAAAGAACCAGCAACTAACTCTCGAATGCGAGGAGCTCCGGCTCCTTCTTGGGCTCTTTCTTCGCCTTCTCCTCGCGCTCCTTGCGCTCCGCCTCCTCCTTCTCCTGGAAATACAACGATAAACCATTTCTAAACGAGAAAACAGTGAATACTTGGATATTTTATGCGAGAAAACAGTTGAAAAATATGAGAAAAGTTGGAAAACATGTGAGAAAAGTGCCTCAAACCTGCTTGATCTTCTCCGCCTTAGTCTTCGGCTTGCTCGGCTCGGAGGAGGAAGTCATTCTGAATCAGAATACGTGAACTGGTCGATAAACTACATTGGTCAACCGTAAATAATGTGATCGAAACAAGCATCATCAAGCGAAATTGCAATATCGAGGTTCGAAGTCAAAAGTGGCGAGTTCTGCGATTCAAACAAGGTTTTAAGATGAATTCCACAGGCAAACAAGAGCAATTCAATCAAAAACAGGCAAAATCCCCACGATATGACGACAAACACTAACGCCGAAAATTTGAACGAGATGACAAATGAAAGTGGGCGGAGTCTGAAAACTACAGTACTATAGACGCCGATGGAAGGGTGTTCCTCGCGGGAGTTTCTCCGCTTCAAATTTTTGAGCTTTGATCTTTTCTTGTTTATTCATTTAATTATTATATCACGCCTTTCACGTAAGAATCGAGCTAATATGAACATTCTTGGGAATTGACATAAAACTTGATCTTGAGTTATTTGTGGTTTTGGGTACCTCTAACCATGCCTAACCAACCCTCAAAGTGTCAAATGGTAGAAATCATTCCGGGGCTCAGGGGATGGGTGTGGATCCCGGGGTATCCAACTTCATCAACCTATATCATGGCTTAAAACTATTTTTGAGACAAATTACCTCGTGATCTACCCCTGGTTATTTTTCGAGCTCTATCAACCTGTACAACTCGCATGTCAAAATTTTTCGTTTTAACCATGTTACACTCCATGAGCTGTTTCTCGAAAGTGTAGGCAAAGACGCTACTCAAATTTTAACAGCACATGCAGCTCGATATGCTCTTTCGAATGAGTGTTCGGCGGTCACTATAAACCCTGCCTGGTGAGAGTTATGCTCGGTAATGTTTTCGTAACGATTTGAACAAAATTTACTGCACACTTCCATCATTTGAACCGCTCTTTTAGTCGCGAAAAGAGAGGAATGGCTCGGCTTTCAATAAAATTCTTGTTGAAAACATTCTTCAAATCATTACGAAAACTTTATAGAGCATAACTCCATCCAGGCAGGGTTTATAGTGACCGCCGAACACTCATTCGAAAGAGCGCACCGAGTTGCATGAGCTCTTAAAATTTGAGCAGCGTCTTTGCCTACACTTTCGAGAAACAGCTCATGGAGTGTAATATGGTTAAAACGAAAAATTTTGACATGCGAGTTGTACAGGTTGATAGAGCTCGAAAAATAACCAGGGGTAGATCACGAGGTAATTTGTCTCAAAAATAGTTTTAAGCCATGATATAGGTTGATGAAGTTGGATACCCCGGGATCCACACCCATCCCCTGAGCCCCGGAATGATTTCTACCATTTGGCACTTTGAGGGTGGGTTAGGACATCGTACGAGGTACCCAAAACCACAAATAACTCAAGGCCAAGTTTTATGTCAATTCCGACCTTTAGCTCGATTCTTATCTGAAAGGCGTGATATATTTTGTAATTTATGTTTACGAAAATAACTATAAAAAATTGAATTAAAAGAGTACTTGAAAATAAAATCAACATCCTCCTGTAAATTTGTCATCACAGAACAACTACCGTATTCCCTAAATTTCTCAGAGTCTTTACCGTAAAGTCTTTACGAAATCTTTATCATCATCGTTGATCAACATGAAAATATTATAGTGATTCCCTGGATTGCTTGGTTATACGACTGTCTACTACTCTAGATTACAATTGATACATGCAGTATGGTTTGTAGATGAACTATCTGAAAATGGATCGAGGTGAATTGCTGTATTTTTGAATCAATTTCGATCAATAACATCTTTCAATCTCGGAACTCTTTCATCTTCTTCCCACTCCTTTCCTCATCCTTTTCATGCTTTCTCTTCTTCTTATTTTCTTGAGCGGACTCGGCGTCTCCCTACAATAACACCATTGAGCCCACTGAATTCCGTAATTGACAAACCCAACCTTATCACTTTTTCTCTTCCTTCCCTCCTTGGCATGATCAGTCACTGCACTCTCCATTGCGAATGCTTTGAAGATCGCCTCCCTTTCTTCCTCTGATTCGATGGCCTGATAGATGATCTTTGATCTCTGAGTCTCTCACACCCCTCTCACTTTCGCTTGTTGTCTCACCAATCAGAGTAGTGCACAAATTGATGAAACTCTCTCACCTCAAATGCCAGCTCCTTCTCAATCTTCGCTCTCACTGCGCTCCACTCGGTTGCCGGTTCGATCGGACGCTGGATCGTTCTGGAACACTACAGTAATCGACAAACATTGAGATTACAGTAATCCTCAAATTCCAGCCTACTTCCTAACTACCTGAGCAGGTTCCTGAACTCGCTTTCTACTCTTCTCTTCTTCCTCTTCTCTTCTCTCTCCATCTCCCTTGCTTTGTCCTGAGCCTTATCGATGAAGGAATTGTAGCACAATTTGAGATTGCCGAGATCAACCTGAATATTCAGTTATCGATCGATACCGTATCCACTGAACAATACAGTATCCATACTACCGTATCCCTCCAACCGTACCTTCTTTCCTCTCTCATCCTTCTGCACCCACTCTAGTAGTCAAACGAATGTCGCCAACTCCAATCGATATTCCTTACCCGCCTCCAGTTACCGTAATCGTAACTACCGTACCTTCCTTCCTCTCTCATCCTGCTGTACACATTCTACTAGCTCTTCGAATGTAGTGCCCACTCCAATCGATATTTCCCGTTCCGCGAGTATCGCCTTGACGGTCTTCCTGTCTGTACCGTAGCGCTCCTGAAAGTACTGTACTCTTGTTTCTGGTTTACGGTAGGTTATTGATGGAGTTCCACCTTGTCCTGTTTTTTTACACTAGCAGTACACTGAATTTCTTGAGATCTAAAGTCAGCTTCAGCGTTGTGTCATCATTTGCTTTCGAATCAGCATTGGCCTAACCTTGAGCTCCTCGACGAAGAACTTGAACAGATCAAGAGGCGTGGATCCTTCTTGATGAAGCATCGGATCAAACCGAGCATCCGAGGCTACGGTAGAGTAGGTGGAGATCCAGAGCGAAACGGACGTCAGTTCTCCTGCAAGATTTTGATCGAATAGTATTTTTTTAGTTTCCCCTCGCCCAATCCTCGATTGGTAACGTCACATAGCACGCTTTTTTAGAATCCATGTGAAAAATAACAAAATTGCACACGGCGTTTTGAAATTCCCTAATACCGTGAATCTATGAATTTTTTTATCGAGTATCTCAGCAATCTCACCCCTCCCATGCAGTTCCCTCAGCAGCCCCTCGAAAGCCTCCCTCTTCTTCCTCAATTCACCAACCTCATCACTATGATAAATCCGACTAATCTAGCCTCCTAGACCCTAAACACTATGCAAGTTACGAATAACAGTGTACTCACCCCTCTCATGCAGTTCCCTCAGCAGCCCCTCGAATGCCTCCCTCCTCTTCCTCTCCTCTCTCTTCGCCCTCCGCTCCTCCTCCTCCTTCTCCTCCTCCCTTTCCTTCTCCAGCCTTCTGATGATCTTCTCGAAGACTACGAGGGCATCCATCTTGTCCATGCCTGAAATGGCTCAAATGTTGATCTTTGACCTCAGATGATTCCCTGAAGAAGTCAAAGTTCGTTCGAGACAGCATCTATTTTATGTAGAAGAATTATTGTGAACAGCATCGGAAAGAAATTGAGAGCGATTAGAAACTTTTGATCTACGTGGGCTACGGTTACTAAAATACAACCTTGCAATGTCTCATCCGCAGCGAATTCCGTGTTTTCAATCAGCATCCGCTGTGCGTGAGCCCACGTCGTCTTGTAGGTGATCTCACCCATGCTCTCGAGGATGGAGTTCAGTGTCTGAAGCAGAGCATTGAGGACTAATTATAACTCATTTTGTACACTCTAGCGTCTGTCCAACATGCAGGAATGCATTCGAAATGACTTATACGTTCCATTCATTTTTTAAATTTATTGTTTTTAATCATAAACCGATCAAGGATAATATCGATTATTCAGAAATCTCACCCCTCAAGAGATACTAGTGAAACATACTTGAACATTCCTCATTGCCACTTCTGCTTTCGCCTCTTCTTCTCTCTTCATCACAGCGAGGTGCGCCTCTCTGGAATCAATCAATAACCTTTAACGATCCACCGTAATCTCTCCAAGCATGAGCAACGTGCACGGTACCTTATCTACAGTATCCCCTTCATGAGTCTCAAAATAAACCAATAAAAGCGCACTGTGCTCGCATGGACCATCGTATCCTTCCGTAATCCCGTAGCTACCGTAATCCCTTCTCAATACCGTACCTGAATATCTCCCTCCTCTCCTCGTCGTCCCCAACCGCCTTCCAGACGGCCTCATCGGCGAACAGATCATCAGCTCTGGAAAATATCGATATAGCACGATAAATTGATTGAAAATTTGTTTCGAGGCATCATCCAGTGCAAAAGTTTCATTATTTTCACGTCTCCAAAATTGCAGCACTGATTTCGATCCTCATCCACAAAATCCCAAAAGCATGCTGATCGAATACGTTGCAAAAGATAAGAATTATCACCTTTTGTAGTTCATCCCCGCCCTCTTCATCTTCGGATGCGCAAGTAACCATTGCTCGAGGTCCTCCTTTGCTTTTTTGACGGCCATTCGCTTCTCGTCCTAATTATTAATTAATTATTTTAATGTTCGAAGTTAAGTGAGTTCACAATGAAAGTGTGCACACTTTTGCAAAACTTTCTGATTCAATAAAATCAATAATCTCACCCTTTCCTCCTTCTGTCTTCTGACTTTCCACGCATTGAAGAGTTGTTTCTTCTCCGAGATTTTGGTCAGAATTCTGAATCTAAAACAAAGAAAATTGAATATGAACTTCTAGGTTTCACAAAACCCATTAAGTGGTTGCTTGCCAACTGGGTCTGTTATTTGTCCGGTATGTGGCGAACAAAAATAATGATAAAATGTAGGATCAGTTGCTAATTCCACGCATCGCGCTATCGGGATGCTCAAAGATCGCCTGGGATCAGCCTGAATTGCTCAATCCCGGAAGCGCTAAATTTAAAAAAAAAAATTCGAGATATAAGCCGGTGAAACTTTTCAAGAGGCTAGGTCGGTAGAATGAATAAGATTTGTAGATACCTTGGATCGGCCTGAATGAACGGCACCGCTCGATCCCAGTTGCACTTCGAGCTGATATTGCCCTCGTTGTACTGTAATTAATTTTTTTTTACATTTCTTATTTCCTATTTATTTAATTATTTATTATTTATTTTATTAAATTTCTTACTAATTTCCATGAAAAAGGTCAAAGTAAAAGGTAAAGGTCATCCCGTTATTCATGGCACTTGCGTCCTGCGGGAGATCACTGCTATTTAGGGTCCATGAAAAACAAAAGGATAATAAATATCTATCGCAGGAAGATAACGACATTATTATGAATTTGACAGATCGGCTGTATCGGCTGTGGCTATCGACTATCGACTTATCATTATTCAATGAAACATAATTGATGCAGAATTCCAGAACTAATCTAGTGCATACCTTATCTCTCAGCAGCTCCGTGAATCGATCTGCTTGACGCTGCTTCAGCTCCACTTCTGGATCGAGAAGAGGAAGGGAGGAGAGGGAGGCGAGCTGGAGGTAGCAATGATTGGTATCTTTCATGTTTACCTAAATATTTGTTAGAAAAGAGCCACTCACTCCTACATTCCCATCGGGAAGAGCAGCAAGTGTGGCCGCCATTGCACGCTCCATCTCCGACTGGCTTTCTTTCTCGTCCTTCTTCTCCTTCTTCTCATCTTTCTGCTCGACCAAGGCTGGAAAGCCATCTATGTTTCAGCTGAAGTGTAAGATCGGCGCCGAAGAATCAAGGCGATCTCTCTTTCGCACAATAATAAATGCTGGTGCTCAAATCACTCAAATTTCTAGGCGCATAACATGTCGTTTCATTACAGATAATTATCTAACATACTTTTCAGACAGTGAACTTGGAATTGAGGAAAGAGGCCAATACTCAGACACCTACCAGTAAATCCTTCCGGCTCATCCCAAGTCGTTTCCTTAGTGACTGTATTATGATAGTACTTCCTGCCGGCCGCAGTCGTGTACTCCTTCCAGGATGAGGAGGAGGATGTGGATGAAGAGGCTTTCTGCAATGATTTGGTTTTCACAATATGCATGAATCAATAGCTAAATCAATAGATTGTACAAGAAATCTTCTCATTGACGGTACTTCTCCGGTTTTTCGTGACTAGTTGTAAATTAGTATGTTGACTAGTTGCTGGCGGATAGGGAGATCACTAGTCAGGGAACTAATTTATAACTAGTCAGCCACTAATTTACTACTAGTCGGGGATAGGCCCCGCCCACTTTTGAAAACGAATAGGTACTGTATTATTGATTGATACCGTATGAGTGATCTTCATACTGTAACTGATCCATTCATGTTATGACCATGTACGGTAGTCACATTCAAAAGGCTTTCCCTGTTGGGGATAGCAGGCGACGGCATCCACACTCGGGAGCCATCTGATGATCAGACTCTGATCTGAAGGGGGCTGAAAAATAGGCCCTTATAGGTAGGGGCCACATTGCCCATGACCGATTTCAACTATCACTCCCAAAATTGAAGCCAAAGTGTCCCCCTGGACCCCAATAAGATCATACTTTTTGCCGTTTGTTGATATCTCATCTCTTTGTCGCGCTAGAGCGAAAAAAAGTGCATACACAATTTGCCTTCGCTTTCAACTGAAACGCGAGACACAAAACACAGGGGGCGGAGCCTAAATTTTACTAGCAAAATCAAGTAGGATCGTGAGAGTCCATTCGTGCATGCCATCGATGGTTTACTGGTTGTGCTCTAGCATTTCCCTCGGCACCCTTTACGTTCGAGTCCGCTCCTTTGCAAAGATTTTTGCCAGAGTTCGAGATAAACAGCGGAAGTTTCGCAGGAACGGAATCAAATAATTATGCGCGTACTAAAACTTTTGAAAATAGAGCACAATTCAGGGTCATGATTTTTCATTGCTTTTTCTTCACTGAGTTGTTTGGATAAAAAGTAGGAATCGATTTTTCATGTTGCAAACAGTGCGCTCTCTTTACAAATACGAAATTAACCTATCCCTCGAACAATTATTCAGATTTTGACCTACTCAACTATGAATGACACAGTTTGCAAGTTGACTAATCGATAGAACATGCTAATAGCTATCCAACGCGATTTCGAATGAGAGATTTCATTGAGAATGAGCTTTGTGCTCCCCTCGTCTCGCTTTTTGAGCAATTCGTGTCCGCACAAAGTGGGCGGAGCTTGTGGCCCCTACTTATAGGCAAGGCGCGTGCTAGTCACGACGGGTAGGCAAATATCCTCCCAACTAGTTGCTAACTACTTGCTAACAACTAGTCAGCAGCCAACTGATCAGCAACTAGTCAGACTATTAATTTACTACTAGTCAGCTCAGACTCCGCCCACCCCAACTAATTTACTACTAGTCACGAGAAACCAGAGTTACTCAGTGAATGGGTCTATTCTAGTGGTAGTGACAGATTGAAGATTTCGGAAAATTATTTTATGTTTCACACAGTGCAATTAAGGCTTGGTATCCGTGGAAAAACGATTTAACGGCGGATTCATTCGAAATAAAAACTTTTTTCCGGTTCATACCTCCGCCGGGGTCTTGAGCTCATCGGGTTTTGTCCACACGCTCTCCTTTGTTACCTGAAATCTCGATAACTTGTTCATGGCAAAGGTGATTCGTCTGCCTGTGTTTCTCACGGAAAATTTGGCGAAATCAGTTTAGAAAGAGCTCGAATAATTTTTTCTTCAATACTCACATTATTGTAGCAGAACACCCGCCCGTCTTCGTGCGTGTGCTCACTCCAGACTGGGCCTGATAAATTTATTATTATATTCGTATTGTTGCGACAACGCTCTTCATCAGTATCTGCATTCTTTATTGTTAGAAATTTCTGATTTTATACGACGAAGTTGAGCTTTTTTTGCAAACGAATCAAACGCTCTGGCCTGGATAAATGATGAATTCGAATAGCTCACCCGCTCCCATCCCACTCGGTACCATCGGCCGGGCAGGCACAGGAGGAGGAGTAGGCGCAGTCATGCCCATCAGTGGGGGATGAGGAAGACCGGATGCTGAAATTGAAATATTCCTCACCAGTTCTGGACCAATTAAATTAGGTGAAAAGCAGAAGGATGTGGAACGTGCATACAAGGTCCGGACACTTTTTCGGTTTCTGGATGGAATTCAGGTTATCTTTTGCATCGTAAAAATTAGATAGGCCAGAAACCGAAGAAGACAATTTAGTTTTTGGTTAGAGTGCAAAGTGGTAAACTCACGTAGCGGAGAAATTTGAAGTTCCTGAACAACATTGGAAATTAGGGAAAATTTTTTAATTCAATAAAATTAACAAATGAATCATTCTGCGCTATGTCTATCTACTTGCATTGAAGCTTCTACAAAACAATATTTCCGATAGCAGAAATTTTGCTTCGCCTAAAACAAGTACCTCTCCCGAACGGATTGAAGGCGGCTGCAGCTGCAGCCTGTGCTGCAGCTAGCTGCTGCTGGGCAGCAAACAACGGGTTGAAGCCAATGCCCAGGCCGGGCGGGAGATTAAAGATGCCCTGCGACCTGAAAGGAACGGTTGTGTTTCATTGAATAATTATAGGGCGACATTTTTTAATTATTAATTTGTTTGAAAAAAAAAATTAACCTGAGCAAGAGCGCCGCATTGGCTGCTTGGGCTCCCATTGTGGCCATCGAATGAGGCAGTGAAATAGGCAGGAGAGGTGCTGGAGCGTTGAAGGTTCTCTGAAATAATCCTCATTTGTTTCGCGACTTTACCAATTTCAATCATTATCATTAGGGAAATTTCATTAGAAATCCTAACGCGGGGGAATAGTTATTGTCAAGCGAAAAACAACCAAAAATGGCTAATACATTGACGAGTCCCTGTCGACCGCCGGCCTCATTGCCGTCTGAATCCGCTCCCAACGAGGACGGTCGGCGATGCATCCTGACGACAATAACAAAAATAAGTAAACAATAACAATAGCATAAATAAGGGTTGAACAATAAACAACAAAGAGAAGCGGCGATCGACCCGGGTCATGAGTGTGACCGGGTGTGCGCGATGCGGCTGCGTTGCGCCGCTAGATACCTAGAGATGACTGTAGATAGATATGAGTGATTCGTTCTTGTTCGTTCTCTCCAGATACAACAACAACACTCTTCACGGTTGAAGAAAGGAAAACAAGGATTGTAAACATGCATTCGATAATTGAGGAAGAGAAATAATACAAATGGATCACTCAAATGGATCACTAGGATAATTGAGCAAGTACGTTTGTCCGCGCACTTTAGAGAGCGCCGAGCGTGTGGTCCCGTGGTGTAGCGGTTAGCACTCAGGACTCTGAATCCTGCGACGGGAGTTCAAATCTCCCCGGGATCTTCCTCTTTTGCCGCATTTTTAGCTTTCTTTTCTTTCAATTCCAATCGATCTTCGGACAAGTAAACATGATTTTTGAACAATTTTTGATAGATTCAATAGTGTTGATTCTTCCATTTCCTTGCTCAGCCCAACACAAATTGCACTACATCTATTTATTCGTTGGTTTTGAAGTGCTTTTCTCGTTTCGTAAACAGCATCGGTTTCTTGATTGACAATCGGGGGGCGTGTCTTCTATGATTACATCCGGCCACCACCTCCAGTCATCTTCTGCAATGGCATTTTATCGTTCCGCGAGTGTCGACGCTAACCGCAGTAAGTCTGGTGCCCCTATTGTTGTGTCAAAACAATAACAATAACAACCTTTTCGTCGGCGACGCTCAGCGTGTATCCGGTATCGTACTTGTTCGCGTCTTCGACGTCGCCACGGAACACTTTCTCGCCTGAAAAAGATTGATCTTTGGTCTTTGAACTCTCTTGATTTCTGATCTTTGCTCCTCCCACAGCATCAATGTCTAATGTAAACCAATTCGGCTTAATTTTAGATCTGATCTTTTTAGATTCATGATCGTTGACCTCTAATAGTACATTCTCTGATCTTTGATCTCTAATCTTTGATCTTTGATCCCTACCTCCTCCTCCGGATTCCGGCGAGAGCAGCTGGAAGCCCATGCTGCCGTTTTCGTCAATGTGCAGGACGGCGCCGCGATTCGCCTGCGAGAGATCAAAGATCAAAGGTCAAATCCAGCCGACAAGGCTGGCACCTGGCCGGGCCCAGACCGGAACCATACCGGAACCAGATACAGATCTCACGATCAGGCAGGCGAGAAATTGTTTTCCAATCGGTACCATCTGGTGCCAAGGCCGGAACCAATTCGTTCCCATCGGTCAGCTCACCCGGTCCGGATAGTAGCTGGCTGCAGTGAAGACTGTGACCAGTTTTTGTTTGCCGAAAAAGTTGAACCCGTTCATCATCATCTGAAGGAGAAGTAAGATGACTGGAAGAGATCAAAGATCAAAGAATTAATTAAGATGATGTTCTTGTTGAGTATTCTCCATAATCAGACCGTAGTTGGTCCACAACACAGTACCTTATCTACCTTACTCTTACAATACCGTATTCTAGGGATGCGAGTTCGGTAAGCGCAATACGGCGCTTTCTCCCCCTCCCTCTCTCTCGCCCAGCGAATCCGCTAGGGAAGAGGGAGGGGGCGGGGCAAGTGCAGCGGATTCGCTAGAGAGAGAAGGGAATCGCGCAATCCGCTCCTTTGGGCGAATCTCTCCCTCGCGAGGGCAGAGGAGGGAGATGGTGGGAAGAGGGGGGAGAGCAGCTCTCTCCCTATCCTCTTCCCATCTCTCTCAATTCGCGGATTCGCTCCAAAAGAGCGAATCCGCTGCTTTGCCCCGCCCCCTCCCTCTTCCCTAGCGGATTCGCGGGGAGAGAGTGAGAGAGGGGGGAGAAGCGCCGTAATACCCAATCCGCTCCGCTATCCACATCCCTACCGTATTCCCTCCCCTCAGTATACCTGATGTCCTCTAACGATCAATTTGACGCCCAGCTGAGCCATTGTCGAGTGCAGAACATCCTCGCCAAAGTGGACGGAAACACCGCGAATCGCGTTCGGTTTGAAACTGCAAAGAAATCAAAGATCAAAGATCAGATATCAAAGACCAAAATAGCTCACCCTTTGAGACCGATCATGGGATCGGACCAAAGGAGATCGCACGCGAGTTCGTTCGAGTTCGGATCCACCAGGGGCTTGGGAATCTGAAAAGAGATCAAAGATCAACGATCAGAGATCAAAGACCAATTACCTTATTGATCTCGTCGAGAGACGTGAGTCGGGGCGAGATGCCGCCGTGCATGCACAAGATGACCCCGCCTGCAGAAGTTGTTTTTGTTTTCGAAAACAACAATCAAAACAATAACAATAATAACAACAAAGGATTTCACTCACTGACGAGACACGCGAGTGGCATGTGAGTAAACGCCTCGTTGAACATGTGGAAGAGATTGTTGCCCTCGTTCTGAGAAGAGATCAAAGATCAAAGATCATCCCATTTGCCAGGTACCATAACCGTACATCCATTTCTACGGCAACGACCTATCGATTTTCCATAATTCCTTGTGTTCCCTATCTTTTACCATAGAGATCAAAGATCAAAGATCATTAATCTAACCACTACCGTACCCTCACCTTATCGAATCGTTCCTGCATCTCCTGCATGAATCCGTACACCCGGTTGATCGGCTTGCACTCGTGATTCCCGCGGAGGAGGTAGACCTCAATTTAATCATTTAAATTAATTGAATAAATATTTTAATTAATTAAGTTAATTAATTAAGATAATCGTGCTTCCTGTAACCTGCCAAAGTCTCATCTCCCTGCTGTACCTAAGTACCGTAATCCTATAAGAGATCAAAGATCAGCAGTCCAGTAGATACTGTACCTTTTGCGGGAAGAGAATTTTCATGATGAAGACGTAGACGATCACCTCCAGCGATTGCTTGCCGCTGGAAAATCGCTACTACAGTAAAGTTTAGAGTTACAGTACCCAGCAAGATACAGTAACCATACAGGATTGTATCCCTTTCCTATTGCAACCGAATAATCGATCGACAGTGATCGTTCGATCCTTGATTGATCGATACACACAGGCTATAGCATCCAGGGGATACGGTAGCTTGTATGTATCTACCGTACTCCTCACCGATCGACGTAGTCTCCGAGGAAGACAAAGTGCTTGGACAGCGAGCCGTGCATGTCCTTCTCTCGATCGGCAAACGTCTCTAGCATGCGAGTGAGATCGTTGAACTGCAAAGGGGTTACGGTATCGATTGGGTAAGGTATCGATTGGAGTACTGGTGGTACGGTATCGATTGGTGGTGTGGCATCGATTGGGTAAGGCATCGATTGGAGTACGGTATCGTTTGATGGAAAAGTATCGAATAGAATCCGGTATGACTGTGATGGGCACTATTGTCTCTGACAAACAAGACGTCCTTCATATGGATACGGTAGCTGGAGGTACTGTATCGATTTGGTTACGGTAGTCGGCTACCGTATATCACATTTTTATGCAAAGTTGTTTACTGTTCCGCGCGTAACAAAATTGCGAATAAACTATGATCGCGTTTAAAATTAAGCATTAATTATATAACTGATGCTTAATGAACGTAAAAGCATCCTAGAAATCGTGTTTTGTCATTTAAAACTAAAGAAAATAAGTGAAAATAGGCGGAAATCGCGAAAAACGAAGTGAAGGTGGGCGGAGCTGACGCGATTGCCGCACGGAATAGTTTAGTAGGTGCGCAATTACCATCGTATCATTTTAATAATGTGATACCTGTCCATGGATGTCTCCCACGATGACGACGGGCGTAGCGATGCGCACGAGAGGCGGTTCTGAAAGCGTGATACGGTAATGGGTGGTCTTTGATCTTTGATCTTTGATCTTTGCGCAATACCTTTCGACAGCGTCGATTTGATCTTGATGAGTATCTGCACTAGGTCGTTGTAGCGAAAGTCGAACTGCAATACAAGACTACAGTATTGCTATTGTTCCCCCAAGATACCGTACCCGAGGCGACAGTACTTCATCCACTACCGTAACCTCAAGACTACAGTACCCCTACCCGTAATCGACTACCGTATCCCTCGACTACCGTAACCTAAAGACTACAGTACCCCTACCCGTAATCGACTACCGTATCCCTCGACTACCGTAACCTAAAGACTACAGTACCCCTACCGTAATCGACTACCGTACCTGATCGCCCTTTACCGAATAGGCTTCCTCGTTGAGCTTCTTCATGAGCCGGTACAGCGGATGCTTCGAGAGGCAGAACTCCCTGAATTGATTGCAGTAACCGTATCACACAGCGTGCCAGAGAGGGAGACCTCCTTTGTTCTCCGCGGCAAATCATTCTGCGTGATCTGAGAAACAATGAGTAAATAGAACTTGTGAAACGTATTCCATATCTTACTGATAAGGATAAAATATGCTAATCTGAAACTAAATTCTTATCAAGGTATCCCATCTGGTGCCGCTCTATCGATTTGTGCATATTCTTTTAATTTGAAATATGATTTTCGATCAGTAATCTGCCGCGGCTATCTCCTCCGAAGCCATCAGAGGAAACCCCCACACCATCATTATTTTTGGAATCCTCACAGCATGCCCTACGACGGCGCTAAAAAATTTCATGCATAACTATTCCCATATTCGAGAAACGCGCGAAAAATACCCTTTAAAATCGAATTTCTCGAATACCGATAAACTTTACCATGAAATTTTTTAGCGCCGTTGTAGGGCATGTAGTGAGGATTCCAAAAATAATGATGGTGTGGGGGTTTCCTCTGATGGCTTCGGAGGAGATAGCCGCGGCAGATTACTGATCGAAAATCATATTTCAAATTAAAAGAATATGCACAAATCGATAGAGCGGCACCAGATGGGATACCTTGATAAGAATTTAGTTTCAGATTAGCATATTTTATCCTTATCAGTAAGATATGGGATACGTTTCACAAGTTCTATTTACTCATTGTTTCTCAGATCACGCAGAATGATTTGCCGCGGAGAACAAAGGAGGTCTCCCTCTCTGGCACGCTGTGTATCACTCGTCGATAGGCCACGCCCACTTTGAGGGGGGGGGGCTTGGATTGGCCACGCAAGTACGGTAACTGCGTCACTTTGCGATTCCCTGATAAGCCACGCCCACTTATTGGGGCGGAGCTTCTTATTCGTCAATAGGTTACGCCCACTTTGGGGGGGGGGGGCTTGTCATTCTTCGATAGGCCAGTTGTGGCCGGCGCTGGTTTGCCATTCTAGTTGGGTAGAGAAGTGAGAGAGCGCTGATCTACATTTAGTACACGTCGTTCTACGAGTCAACAAGATCAACAATTGGATTAGAAGAATTACAATGAAGGATTGAAGATTGTAAATAACAAGATCCCTCACTCATCTCTCATTTACCTATTCATTCCCCTTCTCGCGTCTGCCTATATAAAGGCGTCGCCACCCCTCATTCCTCACTCTCGTCTGGAGATAAAGCAGTGACTTCTCTCTCGCCCTCGTCCTTACCACACGGCACACAACT
>LS485169.1:12812-24618 GCA_900490705.1 Pristionchus arcanus | reverse complement strand
ATTTTTAATCAGTTTATGTTTGATTCATTATCAATGTTTGCTACAAAGGCTGTGATTCTTTGAAGATGCATAAGTAACTCCCAGGAAATTTGAGATTTTGGTTCTGTTGTGCTTCACAGCTTGCTAAAAAGCCCAATCTCGCGGAAGATTATCAATATTGTGATCGATATTGAACAATAAAAATAAATAAATAAAATCACAATTTAAACAATTAGGTTATGCAAAAACAATTGCAGGCGGTCTGGCATTCTGGCTGATCGAGCGGGGTCATCAGGGCGGGATGAAGGACGAGTGGAAAGAGGTAAATCGAGACTAGAATGTAGTTTCTTGTCTCCCCATTTTCCATGCTCTTTCGCTCTATCTGATCACCGTATCTCTCTGACTCTCTCCATTTCGCACGCTCTCTCGCCATCTCTGACTCCCGAGAGAGTGTGTTGAATGAAGAGAGCAACTTCCTGAGATTCGGAGCTCAACCCGATTGTTCCTTGTAAGATTTTCACTGCATAGCACTAGTCCTTCCGATTCTCAAGCTCTAGTCGGGCTATCGCCCGCCTTCCTTACTTACAGCTGCTAAAGCTAGGCGAAAATGATGTTTCGTCAGGCAACGACGGTGAGTCAGAGCAGCGTTTTGACTAAAGCTAGAACTTCTGACCTGCTTTGATAATTCGCTGCCGGACCGGGGTTTGCACGTAGCTGGGTTGTCCGGGAAAATCTGCCTTTTTTAAGAGCCGATTTTCACCAGAGCCGGGAAATATCCAGCCAGGAAGTAATCTTTTTGCCGGGTTTTGCACAGTGCCGGAAAAAAGTGCAGTCCTACTTGCATAGCCGGTTTTTACAAGAACCGGAAATGCCAGAACAGGGAAATAGCGTATCCGGAAAGTACTTAAATCCTATTTTGCAGATAGCCGGTCGGGCGCACGCGGCCGGCGTGCGCGGCGTGCAGCGCATGCAGAAGGCCCAGCCCCCACTCTGCTTCCGGATCATGTACAAGATGTATCACAAGTAAGCTAGAGCCGGGAATTCGAAGGGCCGGCAAATGCCAGAGCCGGGAAATTGTATACGCGAACGAATACCGGTCGGAACGGGCAAGGCAGTTGCTACTCAGGTTAATTTGAATTATAGTTTATTTCTAATTTCACAAGGAGAAGAAGTTAGTGTCCAAATGGCATTCACAAATAAATTATTCTTCTGTAGATATGATTCTCATTTTTTTCTGTACGAATAGAGAGTGCAGTAAAAAAGGGAATAATCCAGTCATGCGCCCTTTCTGACAGCATCGTCACATCGGAATTTATCATCACTCGCCTTCGGAGGGGTGCACTTTGCCGACTTTTTGCTCTTCCAACTTAATCCTCCCTCGGGGTCACTTGCCATAATGCACTCTTGGGTCAGCAGGCCCCTGAAAGGCCGCACTAAGAAAGTTGCTCGGGGACCATCGTCGCAGATCTATTCCATATCTGCGACGATAGCTTCACTTTTTCCTATTGCACTACGTTGAATTTGCTCTTGAGGAACATATCCGTTATTTCATCGAAATACCGTTATTTCATCGAAATAGCATAAATATTATTATTATATTTTGCGGAGTCTATAGGGATACGTACTCAATAACGGGGGGAAATGCTTGTTTTCTTGCAAAGATGACGGCAAATTTTCGTCCTGAAGAATGCGTTCCTGAGAAATGGCTATGAGAGTGGGAGATGTGATGGATCACCTTGGGCATGGGTGCGCCCCCTCGTCTCCCCGCTATTCCACTTCCAGCACGCACGAAAACTAGAGAACATGGGGAATTGAGAGGAACAGAGAATGTGCGTTCCCACATCATATTCTCCGGACTCTTCATGCATTTCTCCTATCAGAGAAAGCTACAGCACGTCGAAAATTGAGAGGCTCAGAAGGGAGGCCCTGCTATCCTCTGTGTAGAACAAACGAGATAGCATGCGAACAAGAGAGAAGCAGAGGCAAGCTCCAGGGCACGCGCCGGAAAAAATGGCACGTCATTGAGAAGGGATTCTGAGAAAACAAGAATGGATGAATTATGGGAGTCACGTAGTGATTCAAAATTTTTGAGTCTTATGCAAACAAAACCTCATTCGTTCTAAACAAAAGGGGAACTCCGGAGAAATAATATATTAAATGCAATTTTTTCATAGAATACGAGCGGAAGCTGGGCGTGAAATGGAGTGTTCAGGAAATAAATCTTAGTGACTTTAGGCAGTACGAAATCTTGTTCATGTTAGAAGTGGCAGATCAAAACAATAATTACGTAATAATTCTTTAAGGACATTCACCGAATACGAGTCGAAGCTGGGCGTGAAATGGAGTGATCAGAAGATGGAGTGGGACTATCTCAATGCGGTGCTGTTCGCTGGAACGCTGTGCACTACTATTGGTGAGTTTTTTTTTCAAAAATCATGAGAGGAATCCAGGTGATTTAAAATGGAGTGGAGTCACCACTGTGTGTAATTTGTACTATTCGTGAGTTGGGGAAAATGAAAAAAAACTCAATGCTGAAATTAATGTCTCTACCACTCTTTGTGCACAAATCCAGCAAATATCATTGACAAATTTTATTTGAACTTTTCTCTGTTATTTCATCTTACTTGCAGGATACGGCCACATGTACCCTATGACCGATGCTGGCAAGATTCTCACTATGGTCTATGCAATCTTTGGAATTCCACTGATGTTGCTAGTGCTGCAGGTGGGTTAAAATTTGGGTTAAAGTCCACTCATCGAATGATTTGGTCGGATGTAGTGTCTCAGATTATAAATTCATATTGAAATTATTCCATTCGCCTTCCCAGTCCCATCAAACTGCCCATCGAAAAAAAAGAAAAGATGGAATGGAAACCAAAGAGCATTTCAAAAAAAATTCTTTCAGGATTTCGGCAAACTGCTCACTATCTTTATGAAGTTCCCGTGGTTTCAAGTGAAGCGATTGGCAAGGTTCGTTAACGTTTGAGGCGACGAAATTCCCACAAGCAAATATGACTGAGATATCACGTGGATTAGTGAATAACGTCTTGATCTTAAAACGTAAAGATTTCAATTTTTCTAATTTCTAATTTTTCGGCGCATCCTTCGCTGCTGCACGAAACAGTCGCTCCGGGAGATGAGGGAGATAGAGGAGCAGGAACGCCGGTGATTTAATTAAATTAATTAATTTTAATTAATTAATTAATCTATTAATTAACTTGTAGCGACCTCGACATCTTCGACCTTCCCTTGATCGTGGGCGTCTCGCTTGTCGTACTGTGGGTGAGTGATTATTTAATTAAATTAATAATTATAAAAATATTATATTTTTTACAAAATCATTGCCAGTACGGGGCGCATTTGTGCAATCAATAGTTCAAAAATAACAACGAACAAAATGAGTTTCAATAAAAGATCATTTGCTGAGCTAATTCCGAATGGCATTGTAACCGCAGGAGATGGTGCTTAGAAAGAAAATATAATTTTTGAAAAGTTTCCGGACGTAATCATAAATAATGAATGATTTTAGGTCTGGGTTTGCACCTTCGTCCTTTCCTACTGGGACACTCACTGGTCGCTACTGGAGGCATTCTACTTCTTCTTCATATCGCTCAGGTCTGTCGGTATTTTCTGATAATAATTTTAATGAATGATTATTATCAGATTATTAGATTATTATAATGAATGATTATGATTATGATTATAATGATAATGATTTTCTGATGATAATGATATTAAGCTATCTCTTGAAATTTTGCTCTCGCTCGTAGCAAACAATTATTTGAGTGAGATCTGGTTTTATTCTGCAAATTGGTTCAATGGTCTTTCATTATTTCAGAGCACTCTCTGGAATGAATCTGCGCGAAATTCAGTTGTTTCTTTGCTCTGATAACATTGCGCCTCGCTAATTAGGCAAAATGCCAAAATCTCCCCCCATTACGTGAAATTGCATGACTCGGGAAGTATTTCGTCCATCCAGCCCAGTTCGATTCCCGGCTGTGACACCGACTCCGCCCCACCAAGGTGCCCGAAAGGGAAATTGGAAATGACTAGATCACGCGGTAAAGTAGGTCCGAAGAATAGATTGGGCCCTACTGGCTGAATTGGCCTTTAAAGAAGGTGTCCCACGAATATCTGGCTAACTGAGTTCTCGATGTGAGGTGGTGGGTCGCTGTTACCCGATAACACTTTCGAAACTCCCAAGTCACAATTTTTCGTTTGAACTGAGTTATGATCAATTGGCTGCGTTCCAAGTGACCCTGAAAAGCAGGCAACGAGCGAGAGAGCGTGCAGAATGAGGAGAGCGTCCCTCTCATTCCTCACTTTGCATAGTCGCTCGCGCGGTTCGTGGGAAGCCTTCTTTAAAATAGTCACTGGCCTAGCAGTGGGCTCCCGCAGGACTTCGTGTGCCTTGAGTACGGGGTGAACCTTTACCTTTACCTTTAGCCCATCTCCCCATTGCTGCGCAACACTAGGACTCAACAGTTTCTAGTTTCAGTCATATTTGTCGATTTCCAGTGTGAAAACAGTTTAATTTTTTCGCGCTTAATATTCTACGTGCTCATCTCTTCCCTTTTATTACAGTAAAAAGATCAACAATAGACTTTGAATGGTAACAAAACAGTGTCTCTCGTGAAGAAGGGGAGGCCTAAGTAAAGCCTAAGTAATCAACAATCGTGGGCCTAAGTAGCCTAAGTAATCAACAATCGTGGGCCTAAGTAGCCTAAGTAATCAACAATCGTGGGCCTAAGTAGCCTAAGTAATCAACAATCGTGGGCCTAAGTAGCCTAAGTAATCAACAATCGTGGGCCTAAGTAGCCTAAGTAATCAACAATCGTGGGCCTAAGTAGCCTAAGTAATCAACAATCGTGGGCCTAAGTAGCCTAAGTAATCAACAATCGTGGGCCTAAGTAGCCTAAGTAATCAACAATCGTTTCAGTACGATTGGTCTGGGGGACCTCGTGCCTCAACCGCCCGAACTCCTCATCCTCATGTTCGGTTTCATCCTGGTCGGACTCTCCCTGGTGTCCATGGTCGTCAACCTTCTACAGGTCAATCTTACGCCTTATGTCAACCTTATGCCTTATGTCAATCTTATGCCTTATGTCAACCTTATGCCTACGTTCGGTTCAATACTTAACGAGGTTGGGGAAAAACGCAACGTCGGTCTGTCCCTGGTGTCCATGGTGGTGAATCTACTGCAGGTAAATTTGCATCACCCGGAAATATGAAGGCTCCTCATTTTCCCTTGTGCATTGTTGGGGTAGGAATGGCTTCATTCTCGTGGAACTGTCACTACGATAACAATAAGACTTGTTGCTATGATCATTCTAGATTTGTAGTGCTCATAACAAATCACAATCATGATGCGATTTTTTCACATGTCTCACTCTGAAATTTAAGATGAAAATGCGCAAAACGTACGAGGCGGGAAAGAAGGACAAGCACCGAGAGCACGAGGAGGGACATGATGCCGTTGCGGTCAGTAATTATCTGGATTTATTTGTTTTACTAATGTAATTTCATTTCCAAAATTTCTGATACTATCTCAAGCAAGCTCTTTGTGTATTCAAAAGAGCTGTGAAACATATTGCAAATGAACCGATTAAGAGACTTTCCAGGAGATAACGTACCTACCCAACGTATGACATTTTTACAACCAATCCCAATATTCCGTGGGTGGCGTCCCCATTTCAAGACCTGATAATTGGACCAATATGAGCTCCTCTGGTTCACCCTTCGAAAAATGCCGGAAAATGAAAAATCTAAAAAAATGAAATGAAATCGAACTAAATCAGGCCACTTCGCTCGGCGTTCTGCAATGCTTCGATAATTTGCCTGACGGAGATGATGATGAGAAGAAGGTGGGTGGAAAGATCAAAGATCAAAGATCACACTCAAAAATTATGTTTATCTTGACATGACGAATTAGCGCCAGATTTGGCTACTTTTTCCAATATCTTCCCTTGAAGTGAACGAACCAATAGGCGGATTACTTAAGAGATCAAAGTTCAATGATCAAAGACCAAAGATCATCTCAGGCGATGCTCGCATCTGATGAATCGGATCGTGTGAGCCGATCAACCCAGACGAGTCTGAGTCTGCCAGGAGCGAGACAGGCAAGGATGCCATTCTTTTGTTGCCAGAATCTGATTTCATAAAATTATTTTAAATTTCCATTCGGAGGTCGTTCATTATTTTGAAAGATTCTTTCCCATATTGATTCAACTGTGAAGCATAACCAAGCGAGAATATACGACCAAAAATAAATAGGAAAAGGAAAACGTATTCAGGTGGTTCTTCGCTCGGACGGCGTGCACTGGATAGAGCGCAACTCGCCGAGGAGTCCGGATGAGGTTTGATCTTTGATCTTTGGTCTTTGGTCTCTGGGTCTTAAACCATCGCCTCATGTTAGTCCAGGATCCATTTGGAGTGTTTCAATTTGCGTGGTGATGAGGAGTAATAAAAAATATATCTCAGTTTAGAGATCAACGATCAAAGATCATCTGTAATGGCATTCAGGTGACTCGTCTGGTCGAGCTGGAGAGCGGACTTGCTGTGTGCACGGACATTGGAGAGTTCAATCGGTGAGATCATTGATCAGTTATTTTTTTTGTTTTGAAAACATCATCAAAACCATGACTCTATCAAAAATAAAAGCAGTCACAGCGATTTATACTAGCATTGAAACATATCGAAGTGTGATGTGAATTCGGCAAGAATTCTTAGTCGGTCGTACAGGCACACGAAAAATTGGCCGAGTGCCGCTCCCCGATTTGCCTGCTCTCTGATCGCCAACAGGGCATTCGATGAGATAGTTCGGGTCTAATGCTATGGACAAAGTCAAGGAGAAGAGGAAAGATTTGAATTCCCGCAATTTCATATCTCAGCTCCCAGAGGTGCTAGGCGCTTGAAATTTGGATTTTGGGGTGGTTTTTCAATTTACACCCCAGAATCCAAATTTCAAGTGCCTAGTACCACTGGGAGCCGAGATATGAAATTGCGGGAATTCAAATCTTTCCTCTTCTCCTTGACTTTGTCCATAGCATTAGACCCGAACTATCTCATCGAATGCCCTGTTGGCGATCAGAGAGCAGGCAAATCGGGGAGCGGCACTCGGCCAATTTTTCGTGTGCCTGTACGACCGACTAAGAATTCTTGCCGAATTCACATCACACTTCGATATGTTTCAATGCTAGTATAAATCGCTGTGACTGCTTTTATTTTTGATAGAGTCATGGTTTTGATGATGTTTTCAAAACAAAAAAAATAACTGATCAATGATCTCACCGATTGAACTCTCCAATGTCCGTGCACACAGCAAGTCCGCTCTCCAGCTCGACCAGACGAGTCACCTGAATGCCATTACAGATGATCTTTGATCGTTGATCTCTAAACTGAGATATATTTTTTATTACTCCTCATCACCACGCAAATTGAAACACTCCAAATGGATCCTGGACTAACATGAGGCGATGGTTTAAGACCCAGAGACCAAAGACCAAAGATCAAAGATCAAACCTCATCCGGACTCCTCGGCGAGTTGCGCTCTATCCAGTGCACGCCGTCCGAGCGAAGAACCACCTGAATACGTTTTCCTTTTCCTATTTATTTTTGGTCGTATATTCTCGCTTGGTTATGCTTCACAGTTGAATCAATATGGGAAAGAATCTTTCAAAATAATGAACGACCTCCGAATGGAAATTTAAAATAATTTTATGAAATCAGATTCTGGCAACAAAAGAATGGCATCCTTGCCTGTCTCGCTCCTGGCAGACTCAGACTCGTCTGGGTTGATCGGCTCACACGATCCGATTCATCAGATGCGAGCATCGCCTGAGATGATCTTTGGTCTTTGATCATTGAACTTTGATCTCTTAAGTAATCCGCCTATTGGTTCGTTCACTTCAAGGGAAGATATTGGAAAAAGTAGCCAAATCTGGCGCTAATTCGTCATGTCAAGATAAACATAATTTTTGAGTGTGATCTTTATTCGATGACGAAAATCGAGGTAGGAGGCCCACTTATCGATAATCTATCTACCGTAATAATCGGAGCTACCTTAGTCCCACTGATCGATTATTTCCTACGGAAATCCTCGGCTACAGTGATCCCATTAATCGATATTCTGTCTACCGTATTCCTTGACTACCGTAACCCGTCTCTTCGTTGCAGGAGGTGTTCATGCTGCCGGAGACGGCGATGCTCAACCAGACGGCCATTGCAAATATTGCGCGAGCTGGGTAAGAAGGGGGGGCGGGGCTAGGGTAAAGGGGGCGGAGCCTGATCGAAAATAATGGGATGTAATGATAAAGGACCCGTCTCTTCAGCCCACGAAGTGATGAAGATAAATTGTTTGGGGAAATGGGGCGGAGACTACCGTAATCTCACTTTTCCAGTCGGGACCTAACCCTGAATTTCAGGTACACGCGCATTCCCGTGTTCCGACAGGGCGACCAGAGGGACATCTGCGACGTGCTCATCACGAAGGGTACGGTAGTAGTTATCGATTCAATTCACGTTGGATACGTTAGCTAAAGGATATTATACTATCAATACCATAGGATAGTCCGCTTATCTAAAAGAGCCCCAAAGCACTGGCATTGAAGCCAGGTACTCAGAGTAGGCTACAATACGACATTTTTCAAAAATCTATGTTTCTCGATGAAAAAGCTACCGTATCCCACTGCAGACTTGGCAATTTCAAACCACTTGATTCCTGACACGAAAACTACCGTACACCTTTTAGACCTAGCCCTCATCGATCCGGACGACAACTACACGGTGCGTATGCTGTGCAACATCTACAAGCATCCGATTCCGAGAATGAGCGGCCAGACGACGCTGTTTAGTGCACTGCAGACGTTCCGAACGGTACGGTATTCCAGTAGTCTGCTCCATAATCGATGAGGATTACGGTAGTTGAGGCAATGGTTGTTGATTCTGCACTCCATACGTTCCGAACGGGAAAATTCCGTAATCAATCAGACGGACACGGTAGCTGGGTAGGCTAAAGACAAAACGATACGTTAGCTTCTAAGCCTAAAGCCTAAACCTAAAGGTTCCATAGCCAGGCACAGTGGCTAGGACAGGAGAAAACTCTTCAAGGGCGTGAGCGCATATTGATCTTTGATCTCCAATCTTTGATCTTTGATCTGCAGGGCGATGACGGACATCTCGCTGTCGTCTATCGCGAGTCGAACAACGAAACGATCGGCATCATCACGTTAGAAGACGTCGTCGAGGAGATATTGCAGGTAGATTACGGTAGATTACGGTAGTCGGGATGTATCGATTGATTGGATTATGTTCAACCTGCAAAAGGAATCAGCCGATAGCACAGTCGTTCAATAGTTTAACGATCGGCAAGAGCAGTATTGGAGATCAAAGATAAATCTGTCAATTCTCAGGAAGAAATCAAGGACGAGTTCGATTTGAAGCGCGAGAAGAAGGGCAACCAGAAGATTCTGTGGTAGGTCTAAATTATCGATTTATTGATTTATCGATTTATCGATCGATAAAATTGATATTCAGGGACCAGCAGGCGCCGCCCGCCGTGCTCGGCAAGCAGCTGCTGTCGGTGAGCGAGATTACGGTAGCTTTCCGGGTCCCGGACGGATTTCCTGGATTACGGTAGACGATGACTACTGATCGAATCCTTCCATGATCATCACGAAAGAATATATGGGGGTGTGAATACAATGGCTCGTATCCAACAACTAGTTGAGCGTTTTTTGTCAATTGAAGTGGTTCAACTATAAGAAAACTAACGTTAAAGGGGGATAGGCATCAATATTTTCGCACATAAACTGGCAACGTGGTGTGATAGAGACTGCCTACCCGATCAGAGATCAGGTTATCCGAAGTTCTAGAAATGCCTCTGAACCGAGATACAGAATTTCAAAGTTCATTGACGTTTCAGGCTATTTTAGGGATACTGTACTCAGATATTGATTTATTGTGATCGATGGTCGAAAAATGGGAACGGCAATAAATTTTTACACTAGCTGGGAGTCGAACCAACGGATGTGCGACGGCTAGGCAATCGCACTATCCACTACGCTATGCAGTCAAGTGGGAGTGGGGCATTGGAGAGGCTATAAATCTGTGAGGCTTTTCCATGATCACGTTTGCATTGCAACTGCGCCAACAATCAATATTCCTGCTGAATTTCTACATGTATTCAAGTTGGAAATGGAAGATCAGGCCCTTTTTGATGTGCGGTGCTCCTCACTTTAATCGTCCTCATTTCGCATAAGACAAACGGCAAAACATGATTCGCTTCACTAATCGCTAATAATTCCCCTCCCCTTGCAATTGTACTCACGAATAAATAGGGCTTTATAAAATTTTATCATGGACAACAGGAAACAAATATGGGAACATTATGTAACACACATTACATGGATTTGATAAAGGGTAACTAAACATCGAATGAGCAACATACAATCGTTTCTAAGTAACAGGCGGGCAACATAATAGGGTGAAATAAACTAAATCAACAGATTCAGAGTTCAAATAAGGCAACATTGAACAAATAAACTAGCAACGCGTCGAGTACAGAGTAAAAACTAACAATTGAGGTGAACGGGGAGAGGTGCAAACTAGCAATTGAGGTGCAAAATGCGAATTAAAGACACTATTTAATGTATGGAATAGGTGCTCTCTTCCTCGAGATCGCATACCTCGCCGTGGAATGAAACCTTGATGTTGAAGTCCAAATCACGTTCCTTTCATGCGTTGGGCGAGCAGGTGAACACTTCCTTCAGCTCTTCACTCTTCTTGGCAGAGAAGGAGTTCTGGAAAAAAGAATAATATTGAAATATGTTTAGATCAAGGACAATTTCAGTTTGACTATCCTAAACAGTGTTGAGCGCCAACCACCAAAGAGGTTTTGCGGCGGTACATGAGGGCTTTTCCGGGGATACAAGTGTGAAATATCAAAATTTTCGTCTAAATTTCGAGTGAACTGTGGCCCAAGCGCCGAGGTGGGGGACACCAAAGTTGAAGGGGTCGCTCAACACTGATCCTAAAAGAAGAGGAGATTACAAAACAGTCAACTACGTAGGATTTCTTCGTTATTTGCATAATCCATAATCAAATGGCTTTGCCCAAAGTAAATCGTGAACAATCAACCATCCCACATTGCTCACCTCTTGTTCCGTGATCAGCTCGCATTTTCGCAGCGTCTCGATTTGCCTGTAAACAGATAATAGATCAAATCATATTATTTGCGGGACACGCAACAGAAAATGTTCGAATTCCGAGTCCATTACTAACCTATCCAAATCCTCAGTGATAGTATTCACTGCCGACCCTCCCAGAGTAGGCGAGTCTGCTCGGACAGTCGCTGCTGTGCTGTAATATATATAAGATATATTTAACTCTTTTATTGTTAATCCCAATATCAGTAGAGTTTACTTGGAACCAATCGAGCATGCGCCAATCAATCCGCACCTTTGTTTGAAGTGCAAAAGAGGATCAAAAGTGGAGGGGAGTTAGTGCTCACGTGCACTCTTTGGCCATTCTCACCTCATGTCATTCGATGTGCCTTCTGATCCATTATCGCTGGCCATTCTATCTGTAAATGTGAGCATTATTAAATAAGTGAGCGCTAAAATGTTAGAGCCCGTTCGTTATAAAGATGTTCGGGAGAAGGGATTCGAATGAACCATTAATCACGAGGATAACTCACGCTTAAGACGCTTCTGCTTGTTATAACCTCACTCGACGAGAGGAGAGAAGTCACGATCGGCTAACGAGCCTATTCGCATCGCCTCGATCGGAGAGAGCCAAGATCGGCTCGACGTTGGACGCCCAGACATCG
>LS485168.1:17261-42062 GCA_900490705.1 Pristionchus arcanus | reverse complement strand
CCCCCCCCCCCCTCTTCCCGCCTCCCTCCGCCCTGGATAGAAGCTTCTTCCATTCATACAGTTCAATGCCAATGCACCCTCCCCCTCCTCCTCCTCCCTCTTTCTCTCCTTTCTCGAGTCACTCAAACCATCACTTTCTACTTCATCAACTTCACTTTCTCTTTCTTTAAAAACTTCTCCAGGATAGACGGGAAGGAGTCGTTCGTCAGCTGATTTTCATCATTCTCATTCCGCTTTCTCTCTGAACCCTTATGTTTTTGTATTGTGTAAACATTGATCGGGTACTTGGAGTAACTTGGTTGTTCAATCTCTTCATTTCAGATGCGACTTCTTCTTGCTCTCTCCGTTCTTCTTCCTATTGCACTAGGACAACAGGTAATGAAGAAAGATCAAAGATCATTTCAGAATCACTTGGGAACAACATTCATATAATTTGAAATGCTAACCATGATTCTTGACAGGTAAACGTGACGATCTTCACTGAATCTCAATGTCCATACTGCACTAAATTGATGAGAGAACAATTGTGGCCATTCTACATCACTCAACCGGGAATTATGAACCTGCAGGTGAGTTATTCAAGTGCTTCTGTAGACGATTTGGTTCTGTTAGTCGAGAGAGTTTGGTATAAGCTGCACAATTGTGTGTTAACTCATTCGTTATCAATGCTATGCAGTAATGAGTGATAAGGATAATGTCTCAATTAGTATCTTTCGTGTCTCTCTCAGGAAGGATATATCGTAATGCGTCTCTCTCTTCGTTTTGGCAGTAATCTCATCCCTTTAGACCTGTTTGGACCATTGACTTATCTGGGTAGTTGAGTGGAAAGAGGAAGGAATTCATTCCCTTATCGTTCGTGTCAATGACTGAGATGGAACAAAGATACGATGGATAGGAATGAATCCACTCTGAAGAGTAGGGACGAGACTGATCTAGAGAAGATCTTCCCTGAGGCATGATTGAAGCAGGGCATAGATAATATGAGCGAATCATCAAAAGAAAGAAAGGGGATGACATTGGGAGATATGATGGGTGGACTAACGGATTGATGTAATACAAAACACGGCCCTTTGACCTCTGAGATGGAGAATGAGCAATGGGAAAGTGCATTTGGATCTAAGGATTGGACGAGGGAATACAATGGTTGATCCATGATCTTTCTCTTCTCTCATTTCAGATTATTCCATTCGGTAAGGGAGATTGTCAATACGACTACAACAGAAACTTCGCGTGTACTTGTATGCATGGACCCACTGAATGTGATCTGAACAGACTACAAAATTGCGCCATTTCGGTCAGTTTGGGAACTTCCCTCAAGCATTTTCCCTGAGAACCGAACACGCCTTGTCTCGTGAGGCAGACTCAGTCCACTAAAACACTGGATTAGTCATGGAATCCTCAAATAGATGGTTCTATTCACGTGATATACTCTTGTACGTAGGTTTCGATCCGGTCTCATGCTTATACCCTACTCAGTCTCTTTCTCTCTTTCATTCTCTGTATTGTATGTCCTCACTTGATCCCGACAGACTAGCCATTCCATTCAAGTTCCTTCCCTTCAATGCGAACTCCCCACTTGAACCATGCCAGAGGGAGCAGACAATGACATCATTCGAATGATCTTTGATCTCTTTCAGTATTTCCCTCGTCGTCATCTCGGTCTCGTCACATGCATTCAAGGATTGGGAACTCTTCGAGAGGCATTCTCTCGTTGTCTCTCTCGATTATCTCCTAGAACACAACAGAAGTTGATTGAGGTAAGAGAAGAGATCAATGGGAGATCTACAGTGTAAGAGAGAGAGAGAGAGGGGATGGATCTATCGAATGAATGCCCTTGATTACACCCATTAGGATTGCCTCTATTCGAAGTAACAACAGAGAAGGGAACAGTTCGCCCTTCTCATTCCAATCGGCTTCTTCTATCCATTTCTCACCTTGAACCTGTGGTTCGATGAAATGAATGAAAGAACGATTGATGAGTGTGAACTAAGAAGGGTGTGGAAGGATCATCGAAAGTGCAGAATGTGTAGCCATACAAAAAGAAATTTGTGCAGATGAAGTGTTCGATTACAGTGTTCAACGACTCAGACTGGAGAGCTTCTCAATTACTATTCAATGGTGAACACTCATAGGACTGGAGTCAAGGTGAGACAATGATGATCTATCCCTCTCTTCACTTCTCCTCTCTTCAGATCTGGCCAACAGCCTACGTCAATGGAGTCTTCTTCGATCGTAATTATCCCATGGCTCAGAAGATCTGTGAGAACACAGACTACTGCTAATCTCCCTCCATTCCATTGCCACCACTAGTCAATATGGATAGAATCTCCCTCCGAAATGATCTTTTATTCCATTCGTTGTCAGTCACTTCATAGCAATGTGTCCGATTCTCAAAGAGTCGTGCCATTTTACCCCTTCCTTTTCTTTCCTTTTTCAGTCTTTCCGCTAGGAATCCCTTTCTCATTCAAATGATCTAATAATTATATCATATCTTTTCCCTATAATCTCTCCCGTGCATCACTTCAACCGTGCATCCGACATACAACTGGGTATGCATTTGATATCGATTACCGTCTAGCCTTATTATATATTGACTATACTGTATTCTGCAGTAATGTATTGTGTTGTCATAAAGTATTCTCAACTCTACACGAGGCATCACTTGATTTACCAATCTCTGAATGGAAAGGGATATTAACGGAGCCTTGATCATATCTATCGCTCATTCTTCCCAATCTTCATCCCAATTTTCCCTTGGCCTTTCCTCCGTCATAGATCTTCGGATTGTCCTACAACGAAAGGATTACGGTATCAATGGATAAGAGTACGGTACCTTGCTGATCTTATCTCTTCCAGTCTGTTTATAATCAATAGGACAATGGTGCTCCTTCGGGGCACGATGCTTCTTACAGAAGGCACGTGCACATGCACACACAACTGATTGCTCCGCCAATTTAAGCTTCGAACGACACACCTAAAGGAGTACGGTAGGAGGCCACACCACGGGATACGGTACCTTGCATCGAGTCTTCTCCTTCAGTTCCTTATGCTTCTTCATCTGTTGATACTCTTCATAAGAAGAGGGAGGAACAGAGAGATCACATCTCAAAGGGCACTGTATTGAGGGTACTGTAGTAATGAGTACCTGGTTGCATCCAATTCAGCTCTCGTTTCAGGAGCATCGAAGAACATCTTCAATTCCTTCTCAGTCACTTCAAGAACTGATTCCCTTGAGGATGAAGCAAGAGAAGTGGTTGACACAGAAGAGATGGAAGAAGCAGAGAGGGAAGAAGCCCATTCAGGAGGTGTGGCTGGTACTGAATTCTCTGCTGATCTGAAGAGAAGAGTACGGTAGATGGATACGGAAGTCGTGTCTTACCCAATGACAGATCCATGATCGGGTGTGGCTGCTCCAGAACCAGATTCAACGTTGATCACTCCAGCATCAACGAGAGATTGACGACGAGAACGACGAGTTTTGATGAGACTCTGAAGAGGATACCGTCGATCGATCGATCGCGACAATCATATACCTTCATTCGATTTCTGGTCATAGCATTCTCCATATCCTTCTGAGGAGTCCATTGTTGAGCAGATGAATCCGTTGGTTTCTCCTTCCGACGAGCACGAGGACTGAAGAATGGTAGAGGAGAAGGGAGGGGTTCCCTCCCTCATAGGAACCCTAGAATTATAATCGAACAAAGCGAAACTACCAATTCATAAAATCACTTTAATAGCTGTCTATGCGGAACTCTTGTTTCGTAATGCAATGTGTGAAACCCCCTATATCGAAACTACAGCGTCGGAATAATCGAATGAAACCCGTCGTTTGGGAACCGGCGAAATGCACGTAGCGAGTGGGAATGATTATGTAAAAATCCGTTGTTAGGGAAAGGATGAATTGGAATGATCACTCCAGACAGGGATTAGCATAAGTCTCTCTCCAAATCCCTTTGTCTCTTCTCCGTGATGCAGATCGTTCCCATGTTAATCATTCTAGCCCGATCGATCCACAATGACGATTACCATAATCTCGTTATCTATCGACCATAACAAGTAATCCATTCTAAATTGATCTTTTTTGCATAACGATTCCTACTCGATACGTGCATTTCGTCGGTTCCCAAACGACGGGTTCTCAATCGTCCATTCCGAGACATCGATTCCAACAAAAACGTTTCGAAGTATTTGATTACAAAGTTTTGGTTCCTATCTGGAGAGGAACCGAAGGGAGGAGGAGGGTACTCACGCTCGACGACTAGTCATTCCTCTGATTACGTTGCGAAGAGCATCGTTATTGGAAGGGAAGGAATTAGGCACGAAGAGAATCACATCCGATGACTGGAATGGATACGGTATCAATCGATATTACAGTATCCCTGACCGCCTTCGTACTCGTTCCAGTACTCAGTTTGATGTTCATGAGGATATGACACGCCGAAGTGACACCGTATGAAGGAAGAACTGCCGTATCGTCACTGGAATACGGTAGATAAGATGATATCGTTCGAGTTGATTACAGTACTCTAGCTGTTTCCCTTCGAGAGACAGCAACTGTCGTTCAGGGGCCACATCCAATCGATCGGCGATTATGTGCTTCAGATTGCCGATAGTGCACTCGGGAGCAATTGCGAGAGTGAACTGAAAGGATACGGTAGGAATGAGTAATCGATTGAAGGGCGAATCAACCTCGTTGTTGGGACCAGCCATCATAGTACGAATATGAACCATGATAGGAGGAGGGAGATTGGGTTGAGGAGGAGGAGGACCTGAAAGATCAAAGATCACACTTGGAGGAGGGGAGTGACTCATACCACCGGCGGCATCGGGAGCTCCTCCAGAGGGAGGTTCACTGTTTCCCTGTTTGGGTGATTCACTCTGGGGAGAACCAGATGGAACTCCTGGAGGCGAATCTGAAGAGAAATAGACAAGATCTTATGAAGATGTACGGAGTAGAGAGAGGTGAAGAATGTGAAGAATACGTACTAGGCATCGAAGGAGAACCACTCTGGACGAGGAAAAAAGAGTGGAATGAAAAGAGAAGAGAGGGAAAAATGAAGTTCTGAAAATGAATAAAAATGAAGATCTTCGAACTTCGAAGAGACAATTGAAATTTGATCAGTTTTCAATACGCTCAATAAAATAATTACTGTAATGCAAATATTCTCAACCTGTGCGCCTTCTGTTTTTTTGCGAGTGTTTTGTACTGTTTGTAATGTTTGTTATTTGTTTCATACTTTGTAGTTTATGCTGTCTCGTTAAGGAGATGTCGGTTCGTTGGTAATTGACCTCTTGCCCTGTCCCCTTCCATCTCTTCCCTCTATTGAGAGGAGACTTCTCTCTTGACAATGCGTGCACGTAGTGGATCGGGAGTGAGATTGGATAGAATTCTCTTCCTGGCTGAACAGACTATCCTCAAACATCAAGACCCCGTCACTGCACTATTCGCCAATCAGAATGACAACTTTCCAGGTGAGATTATATAGTTAAAAGTGTAAATAAGTTGAGTACTCAACTCGAGTTTAATTCCATTTTTATGACTTTTCCCTAGACTCTAGTAAACATTCAATATTTGAAGGTTTTAGCTAATTCAATCGAATGCCCTTGAAAATGAGCTGATTTCAGATCATGCTTGGGTGCGAGACAATGTGTACGCAGCTCATGCTCTATGGGCACTCTATCGAGCATTCCAGAAGAGTGCTGATTTCGATGAGGATATGGTCAAGGCCAATGAATTGGGAATGACATGGTGAGCGACAATTAAATACGTATCAAAAATAGGAATAATTGCATTCATTTACATTGCTCATTGGACTGTAAACTAAATTATCTGATTCGGCACATTCTCAAATCAGTTATTTTCAGTGTGAAACTGATGCAATCCCTGCTTGAATGCATGATGAGACAGGCTGATAAAGTGGAAGAATTCAAGAAACATCAGAGAGCACTCGATTCACTCCATGCCAAATATTCAGCCAGGTGAGTCTTATAAAATTACATTTTTGCTGGTGATCAACTTGAAACAAAATACAGTAAAGTCAAAGAAGATATTGTATTTGAAGTGAAATGAATTTAGATAGTTTTATCTGCAGGAAGAAACTATCAGTGGTTGGAGACTCAGAATGGGGTCATCTTCAATTGGATGCTACTTCTCTTTTCCTTCTCACTCTCGCCCAAATGACTGCATCAGGTATCAATTTGATATTATGGAATTAGTTCGATTGTCTATTTCTGTTTGAATATATGAATATTCATTACAATGTTCTCTCGTCAGGTCTTCAAGTAGTTCGAAATTTCGACGAGGTGGCATTTATTCAGAATCTCGTATGGTACATCGAGACTGGATACAGAACACCAGTAAGTGTACTTTAAATATTTCCCTTTATTACAACTCTCGACATTAGTAAAGAAGTGTGGAGATTTTCCCATTCTTTGCAGGATTTTGGAGTATGGGAGCGAGGAGATAAAACGAATCAGGGAATTCGAGAATTGAATGCGAGTTCGATCGGAATGGTCAAAGCTGCACTACAAGCATTGAATAGTGTGGGAGATCTATTCGGAGATGGATCAAAGGTACTATTGAACATCATTGGAATATTATTGATTGAGTCCCAGTTAGATATACTCTTTCATGTCGAAATTGGACAATTGGAATATCTTACAGGGTTCGGTTATTCACGTGATGCCTGATGAGATCGATCAGTGTACTGCAGTACTCGAGAGTATGCTACCAAGAGAATCATTCTCTAAGGTACGGTAGACGAGGGACAGTGCAGACAAAGACATTTCCCATTAAATAGGGAAATTTGATTCAGTGAAAATATTTTATAAAACAAGTTATTCCCATTCAGGAGACAGATGCAGCTCTTCTCACAATCATTTCGTATCCTGGATTCGCAGTGGAAGATTCGGAATTGATCGAAGCGACTAGAGAGACCATCATCAATTCCCTCTATGGAAAGTATGGATGTAAACGATTCCTCAGAGATGGATACAAGACTGTTCTCGAGGTACGGTAGTCTGTTGAGGGATGTTGTAATTGATGAGCTCACACAGGATCCTTCTCGGCTCTACTACAACAAGTCGGAGCTGCAGCAGTTTGAGGATATTGAGTGCGAGGTAAGAATTGATCTTTGATCTTTATCAATAATGCCTGCATTTTTTCTCTTCAGTGGCCAGTCTTCGTTTGTTTCCTTCTCCTCGATGCGATGTACAGAAAGGATGAGAGTGATGTGGAGAGATATTGGAGACAATTGGATGAGGTCAGTTGACGAAGGAGATTAAGGGGATGATGAGGCTGTTGCAGGTGTTGGTTGTCTGCCCTCAAGGATTCCGATATGTTCCCGAACTGTACAAGGTCAGAATTCTTATTTTATATCTCACGATGACCATAGTTGGAAGGTGATTATTCAGGTAGAACGTGATCATGTATCGGGAGAGAAGGCTCATCGAGGATCACAACCGAGATCGTACGATGGACCTACGTGAGTAACCCTCCTTGACCTACCTCACCGCTCAATTCATCCCTTTTAGTCCATATCTCTGGGCACAATCCCTCTATGTCATCTGCTCTCTTCTCTACGAGGGATTCCTTCTCCCTTCTGAATTGGATCCACTCAGTAGAAGAATGGCAGCCCATGAGAGGAAAGCGCCGTGTGAGGTCCAAGGTGAGGAGGAGGGGAGGGGGTTGAGATGATTCGGGTTGGATAGTAACGAGATGATTCGTTACAGTGTCAGTCCTTGCGGATTCATTGGAAGTACAGGAGGAACTTCGGTCGAATGGGATTCACGTGCAAAGAGTGGATGAATTGGATGATGTATTCTGTGTGAGACCAGCTAGTGCTCTCGCTGCTACTCTTGCCAAGTAAGTGATGGGATTGGAAATTGATGATTACAAAGGAATATTCAGATTGGGTGAATGCTCGAAGTTATCGATGACGGGGAGACCATTGGAGAGAGACGTGGGAATTCTATCCACGAGTAGATTGTATCAAGTGGGAAAGAAGTTCGTCATATTCACTCCTCAGGTAAAATGGGTTTTTTTTAAACTGTCAGAATATAAAAGTTTCCTTTCAGTTCATGGATCGTTCTCGTTCGCATCTCATGTACGATATTCGAATTCTCATGGATGAATGGAGCAGCGAATTAACGTGAGTTCAAATTTATTGAATGTATTCTTCAATATTTGTTCGAATATTTGATACGCATACTAAAGCCAATATATATAAGTAATATTTCAGATATCTATACGATGCATGGCGTCCTCGAGTGCAGATTGCAGCAGGAAGGGCTCTCGTCGTATTGGTTGTCAATAAGGGAATGCTTAGTTCGGTATGTCGAGGATGGGAAGGAAGGGGAAGGGAAGAGAGGAATTACAGGAAGGTCTATCGAGTATCGCCAATCTCTCGATGACGAGATTCATGAAATCAACGGTGATTGGAACGATAAAGAAGATCAACAATGGATATATTGGAGGAGCGAGGTGAGGGAATTGAGTGAATGGATAAGGAGGAAGGTATGGAATGGATTGCAGAGTGGTTATGAAGAATGTATCTGATTTCTTCCGTACAACAGCAGTGAACAAATTGGAGTTCCATGATGATTGGGATGAAAGAAGAGAAGAGAGAATACAATTATTGGCTAGAGGAGATAAAACTATGGAGAAGGTAGAGGGAAATGAATCTGTATCATATTAATGATCTTTGATCTCAGGCTTCAATGGACACTCCAAAAGGACCGAAAGGAAAGGGAGGAATAAGGAGAGGAGAGAGTATCAAGGATAGGAGTGCTTACAATATCATGCATAAGGTGAGAGTGACTCATCAAACATCTTACAAATTGCAATTGTTTGAAATTGATCTTTGATCTCAGGCATCAATGCGCCATCGATCGATCGTCCTCGACAGTAATGATTCAGGTGAGGATTAAAAACACATTTGAAAAATTTCCCATGCATTCAATTATTGCAGGAAAGAGATTGAGTGACGAGGGTGAGTTGGGATGATGGGTAGAGAAGGGAAGCACTTGATAGAATACGGTAGCACTGCCCTTATCACCTCCTCTTATGCTAGCGCATCCCCCACCACTAGCAAATATATTCTTGCTTATTCCTTCATTTACCTGCTTTTAAATGTATGTCCGGTGGAGGGAAAGATGAATGACGAGAATGATGAGATGGTTCCAGATCTTGTTCAACTTCGTCTCGCTTATTCTCGTGGAGGAAAGAATTCACTCGATACTCCTACTACTCATTCACCCAATCCTACTGTTGAGAATAGATCACCCAGGTTGGTTATTATGCATTGATTAGATGAGATCTCACAAGTCAATCAATAAGTAACGTTTTTTCCAGTCGTACAGTGGGATTCTCATCCCCTTCTCCCCTCGCTCGTTCCTCTCCCATTTCCATTCCCACTTCCCCTCCTTCTCTTCCTGTTCTTCATGAATCTCCCATCTCAAGAGGAGGAGTATTACATACTAATATGAAGAACACTGGATCATCGAGTAGTCTCGAAGGAATGAGGTGACCAAATGATTATGGTCGGTGATTAATAATGATCATTCAGTTCATCTGTTCGATTGGAGCATTCTCAATTGGAAGAGATGGGAGTAGGCGAAGTAGTGGAAATGTTGAGAGAAACGAGTGATCTAGAGGAGCAGACCACACTCATTCACTATCTATGGATGAAATTGTAAGCGAGATTTATCATTGATGACCACGATAAAAAATGAATTCCGGAAATAATGTGGTGCGATTTCAGTGGTGCAGATTACGATACTCGATTGGAAGAGGGAAGGGCAGTGACAGTGAGAGATCTAATGGAGGAAGTTTATGAAAAGGTGAGAGAGAGATGATCGAAGTGATGGAATAACTAATGAATTAAGGCATGCGAGACTCGTGAATGGTCTCTCATTCGTCTCACTTCGGGACTATTGAGAAAGAGATTGGATGAATTACCCAAGGCTGTCACTCATCTTCTTGTTAGACAGAAACAACTTACTGTAAGTATTTTATTTCGTTATGATTTGCTTAAAATGTTCTTTTAATTTAAAGTTAACTCTCATTAGGTGGGAATGCCATCAAAGAAGGAAGAGGCGATAACTTCTCCCAAGACGAATGAAGAACTGAAGGATATCATGTATAGAGCTTATGCTGATGATCCCAATGCATTCACTCTTTCACAGGTCTGATTTTGATGGTGATATTAGAACTTTAGGCAATATAGATTATGAATTAAGTACAAATATTCATAGCGACATTATTTTTTTATCGATTCATACACGGGCACAATTTCTGAGATCTCTGAATGAATTATTTATTCGGTGATATCTTCTTCTCTTCTATTATCATGGATTGAATTGGTTGCATCATCCACTTCAATATCGAATGTCTGGAAGGGTTGAGGAGTCTCCAGTTCAATCTCCCCTGTTTGATAGGGTGATGCCTCCGTTAGACCAATCTCTTCTCCTGAAGGGATATTGTAATGAAGGAAGGGAGTACGGTACCTCACCTTGAGTCTCCTCCTCTTGAGCGAATGAGAAGGTTATGGTGAGGAGGAGAATTGAAAGTAGAAGAGGGCGAAGGAAGTACATTGGGAGATGAAAGGAAGAAGAGGAATGGAGAATCTGAGGGATGGAAGAGAGGAGGAGACTTTATTATTGGGTGTAATTAGTCTTCGAGGAAAGTAGAGTGGATGAGAGAGTGGAAGGAAGAAAGAGAGGTAGAGATGGAGTTAAACATCTGGGAGTATGAGTCATTTTGAGAGGCTATTCTTAGTAGAGAGATGAGTGAATGATCTTTATAGGAAATAATCGTCTATCTTGGATCTCTCGTGAGAACTGAACCGAAATTGTTCACGGAAGTATTCAGATTGAGAGTCGGATTGATCATTCAGGTAATACATTTCTCTCCGACATAATGGAATATCGATCTTTGAAATATATCTGCATTGCTAATAACGAGAGACCCAATCTATCCGTAGAATCAATGGCTGATTCACAGGTTCTCGCATCGGAACTCGCCAGACTACGTGATCTATCGGCTGCTGATGCACTACAGGTAAAAATGATCTTTGATCTTTTCCATCTTCATCTTTTCATTTCAGAATCTTTTGACGATATCTCCATTCGAGATGAAATCGATGTTATTCCTTCTTCTATCTGGTCGATTATTGGAAGATGCGAGTGAAGGAGGAGAAGGAAAGGGAGCAAGAACTGGGATTGGAAGCTTCAGAAAACAAATTGAAGAGAGAAAGGTACGATAAGAGGGGAAAGGATTACGGTAGACTGGAGATATTGATGAATTGCAGTCGATGCGTAAGTCAATGAGAGCAGAGAAGAAAGATGATAGTAGTAGTAAAGAGAGCGATTCATCCAAGTCTGTATCGTTGTGAGTATAATACGGTAGAATTTGTAGTATTATTGATTGATTGAAGGGAAGAATCGGGTGAAGAATCAGAAGAAAGTGGAGAAAGTGAAGAAGAAATATTCGGAATATGGTTGAGACATCGAAGAATCGACGGAGCTCTCAATAGAGTTCCTCCCAATTTCTATGCGGTCAGTATAGGAATTTAGTGTATTATTTAAATCTGAAAAAAAAAAGAATCTGACTATGAGGGAGGGTACATTTGATATTAAAGCAATTTTCAAGAAAAGACTAGAGAGAGAATGGGATGAATCGTGTTGCAGACCCTATGGGATACTCTTCATCGTCTTCCACAAGGAGTTCGAGTAAATGGAATAACTCTCCATTGGGGGCTCACTCAGGAAATGACTAGAAGAGAAATCAAATTTGCCCTCGAAGTGGAAGAAGTTCTCAATCAAATACCTGAACCCGAGTATCGAGAACTGGTGAGGATTAATGATAGAGTACGGTAGTGATAAAATATTGATTGAGGTTATCGAGACAATATATCTGGTAGGAAGATTGGAGAAGTTGACTACTGAATACTCGACGATACCATCTGATCGACCAATCGATATTGATAATATCGTCCAGAGGGCAAATGCAATATTCGTAGATCAGAATGTTAGTTGATCTTTGATCTCTTCATTTCCAATTCTTTCATTCCAGCGTCAGATGGAGACGGAAGTATTGGATTGTTGTGGAACAGGGAAGAAATGCGATGGAGCGAGAGGTGAGAGGAGTACGGTAGCCATCGATCGATAAATGACTTATTTATAGGTATCTGCAAGCATTTGTATGACTCAGCTCCAGCTGGAGAATATGGAACGAGCCATTACATAATCAAGTCACTCTGCTCATTCTTCATGTAGATTAGTGTAGTACACTTTATTTTTTGTTGTTGTATGAGTTCTTTCTTTCTCACCTTGCTCATAGTTTCTTTGTACAGGTTTATTAGACATTGTATTATGTTGAGATTACTTAGTGAACAGTGTGACATAGCATTTTCTTCAAGAGTGGTGCCATTCTATTGTAGCCATTCAAATCGTCATAGGAATCTCGTGCTAAATTCTCTAGTCGACATCGAGAATAAAGACAAATTCTGTCACTTGTTTGATCATATGAACGGCACACATGACATAATTAACGACATCCTTGATTTGCTGGAACAACAGAACTTGAGGATAGTTTGGTCGCACAAAGATCACATCATCATCGGGAGTACGTGTGACAGCGGATATAAGAAGTGTCCTTGTATGAGTACTCTATCCCAGCTCCGTCTTTCACCTGCCTCCGTGGCGCAATCGGCAGCGCGTTCGGCTGTTAACCGAAAGGTCGGTGGTTCGAACCCACCCGGGGGCGTACTTTTTGCTCGTTTTCAATGCAGATCTCAAAAGCCAAGATGTGACTGAATCTTCACGAATTCTCGGTGATGAGAGTGATTGGTGATTCATAGTCCTCGTGGCTGCGATTTGTAATCCTAATGGCAGAAATGTATCAATCTGCGGTTATCAGTGAAAGTGGCTGGAAGAAAGGGGATCGTAATAGAATGTAGATAACAGTCAGTGTCCATTCTTCACTCCTTCAGGATGAAGGCACTACTTCTTCTTCTTCTTCTGGTCATTGTTTGTATTGAAGGAAATAGAAGAAGATTCCCACGATCTACCTCCGATTATGTATCCACTTCCAATAGCGATATTACGGTATGATTACGGTATCCATCCCGATTGTGTAATCAATAAATGTACAGTACACGTGGGATGAATATTGGTTCGAAACAAAGATTGACAATTTCGATTTCACGAATTTGAATACGTTCAAGATCAGGTTTGTTCGCTCTCTAGATAGCGAGTAGCGAAATTTTCAGATATCTAGTGAACATGGATAGTTACAAGGCAGGAGGACCCATTTTCTTCTATACTGGAAACGAAGGAGTCATTGAGGAATTCGCGAATGCTACGGTAGAATTGATCGATTGATCTACCGTAATCTTCAATCGATTACAGGGTTTAATGTGGGATCTCGCACCTACATTCAATGCTGCTGTTGTATTGGCAGAACACAGATATTATGGCAAATCTCAGCCTTATGGAACGTATGACGCTAGTTATGAGGTATCTAAATTGAATGGAAAAAGAGATGAAAGATCAGTGGTCGATTGTAGACTGCCGCAAAACTTGCTTATCTATCGTCTGAACAAGCTCTCGCTGATTATGCTGCACTACTACAGTGGTTGAGGAATAATGAACCAGACAAGAACAGACCAATCACTTTCGATCCAAATACCAAGGTAAAGAATAGAGAGCATCAATTGTAATCTGTGCTAACATTGTAGATTATCGCTTTTGGAGGATCCTACGGAGGAATGCTATCTGCATGGTTCAGAATGAAGTATCCCCATATCATTGATGGGTAAGAGATCAAAGATCATCCAGAGAGATCAAAGATCAATATCAGAGCCTATGCTTCCTCAGCACCCGTTAATTACTTCAACAATGCACCCGGAGTAGATTGGGGAGGATTTGATAAGGTAAGGAACTATAAACAATTGTGTGTCTATGAGAGAGAGAGCACGAATCAAGTACGGAGTGAACTGGAAAGTGCAACGTCACGCGTCATTTTCTCTAGATTTATTTCACTTTCGCATAGGATACATGTTATTTATTCTCTTGAGGAATAGTGGAAAGAAACGATCGGGGGATCAAAATGTGACGAAAAGATAGAAATTGTTCAAGGTGTATTGATTAAAAATATGTGAATCGTTGCAGATCACAACTGACACATTCCGAAAGAGTGGATGTGATATTGCTGTTATATCCAAGAGTTGGGACTCTGTCAAGAATCTTGCTAAGACTGGTCAGAAATATTAATTGATTCGGTAGATCAAATAAAAACTTCAGATGATGGGCGAAAATATTTGAATGATGTCTTCGGAATTGATAAGAAGTCTCAAGTCACTTCTGCAGCTGATGCTGATGGTTTGATTATCGGTTGAATTGGTTGTCTAGCGTAATCTATCGTATCTAGGTCTGAATGATTACATCCGAGAGGGAATTGAGTACATGGCTATGACTGATTACGCGTATTCTTCTGATTTCCTCAAGCCAATGCCTGCATCTCCAGTCAAGGTATACTGTAGATGAATCATCCCTTCCAATCAATACCTATTACAGTATGTCTGCGACAATTATCTCAAGCAGGGAACAATCTCTCTTGATGATGACAAGACTATTGCGAAGGCTATGGCAGATACTGCTACGGTTTGTGAGATGAGTGATGAAAGGGGTTACTGTATCTATGATAGGTGTACTTCAACTACAACAACACCGATCCTTCGTATACTGTATGCTTCAAAGATGGATGTGGAGATGCGGGTACAGATGCTCTTGGATCTCCCGATGGATGGCCATGGCAGGTAGATCAGTTATCGATCCATTAAAGGGGGAGAATACCGTAATCCAGGAATGCACTGAACTCGTAATGACAATGTGTGCACGAGGAGGAATGAATGATTTCTTCTGGGATGAATGCAAGCAGAATCCTCCTATTGATATGTACAATGGATATTGCCCCGCTGCATTCAAAAGGTACTGTAGATTACGATAGGATTACGATAGGGAATCAATTCCAGCCAGGGATGGAAGAAGGGAATGTTGGGAGTCGATGCCGTTGGTACCAAGTATGGATTCTCGTGGAGTGGAGTAACTAATGTGATTCTGACGTAAGTGAACTAGTACGGTAGATGGAAGTTATTTATTGATACAGGAATGGTGAACTCGATCCTTGGAGAGCTGGAGGAGTGCAGACAAGTGATAAGGCCAGAAGATTATTCGCAACTACCATTACGTTAGTTTAAATGACATTGAAAATCGATGTGAATAACTTATAGTAATTCCGCCCATCATTTCGATCTTCGTCAACCGAACACTTGTGATCCTTCCAATGTTCCCTGGATCAGATACCAGGTCGGATACGGAAGATTGACTATATTTCAATCGATAATTCAGGCAGTGAAGGCGATGCGATGCTTTATCGATTCGACTCAGTGTACGGATGATCTCGATATCTTAGATAACATGCCTTCAAATATGCCTACAGATCAAGATCTCATGAACTGCAAAGATATCGTCGGAGGATACCCTTGGGGCCAAAGTGACAAATCTGCCCATGCTCTTTTCACTTTCACAACGGTTTTCGTAGTTCTAGCGAATGTTTTTAGAATGTAAATACTAATAAACAAATTTAAATTATTTTTTTCCAAAAAAATTTTTTTTTGAAAAAATCACTTAGTGATGCAACACCGTACTCCAAAATAATCCGGAGGTGCAGGCGTGTAATATTCATTTTGAGCTCGGTCGACGTTTCAAATCCGTCGTGATTGATCGCTTTGATCTTTATTGATTTATCTAGGATGTTGCACAGAAGACCAGTGCACTTTGTACCTGAAGTTTAGCTCTGAAAGGGCGTGGCATAGTCAGCCATTCCAGAACTTTCCTTGTTGATTTTGCGTGCATTTGGAAGCCATCTTCTTTCCATGTGCCCATTCGCATGGACATTCGACCGTTCTTTCTTCTTTCTGATGTGATTGTTATCTGTCTATGTCATCTTTAGTATCGTAGTTTGTCCATTTGATAAGGTCGAACCATTCATTCCTGTTGATGATCTCATTCTCATGCATTTCTTGCAAATCTCGAATCGTTGATCAATTTGTTCTTTCTAGCCGATCGAGATGGCCCTTCCCGCTTCTGCCAAGTGCGTTTCTTCCCTCATCAGCACTGGAGTTCGCACTGCCGCTCGTCAGTCCAGCTCCCAGCCTAAGGTAGGGGCAATAATAGATCATATTACGACGATTCTTGTTGTCGTCTCTATTCCACCTCGATCTTCATTGATTGCTTATTACTGAATAAATTGAAGTTCTTATTTTGATGAACGGGGAAACTAATCAATAGTGTGGCGTGCGCCCTCGATTTGTGCTCTTTTCGGTATCCTAGAGGGCTCCACACAAAGAACGATCGAGAAGTGAGAATAGAGAACGAGAGAAAGTGGGATGAAGAGGAAGAGAGACTAGGCGACTTGTTACAACACAACTTCATTCCAAGCAAACAGCTTACTGCGTCAGAATGCATCTTTTTGGCCGACAATACTATTTCGTACGAATGCTACCTCGAATTTCCAAAAGGGGAACTGAGAATATGGTGAAAAGTAGTGAACAATGAATGCAGGTTGCCCTTCTCGGTGCCTCGGGAGGAATCGGTCAGCCCCTCGGTCTCCTTCTCAAGCAGGATTCCAACATTGCCAATCTCGCCCTCTATGATCTGGTCGGAACTCCCGGAGTTGCTGCCGATCTCTCCCACATTGACTCCAACGTCAGAGTGAGTAACAATTTGAAATGTTCACTCCTCACCGTCGAACTCTCCTTGAATTCCTTGATTGTTTCAGGTGAAGGCGTACACTGGTGCGAAGGAACTGACTGCTTGTGTGGAGGGAGCCGATGTGGTTGTCATCCCTGCGGGAGTTCCTCGCAAGCCAGGAATGACCCGTGATGATCTCTTCAACACGAATGCAGGCATCGTCAGAGATCTCGTCGAGACCATCGCCAAGGCTGCTCCCAAGGTGAGATCATTTTATGATACTGGAGATCCTTTGAATAACATTCCACTAAATAAGTAGTTCTTTCGACGACTAATTATTTGGTTCTCCCTTCTGAATTGTTTTTCTATCAGGCCTTCATTGCCATCATCACCAACCCCGTGAACTCGACCGTCCCCATCGCCATCGAAGTGATGAGAAACAATGGAATTGATGCTAAGAAGAGAATCTTCGGAGTGACGACCCTCGATGTCGTCCGTGCTCAGGCTTTCGTTTCGGAACTCAAGGTTAGAAGAGAGAAGGGAAGAATGGAGAGAGAGAAGGAGAGTATTACAGGGAACTGATGCAGCCAAGACTGTCGTCCCTGTGATTGGAGGACACGCCGGGATCACCATCATCCCCGTCCTCTCTCAGGTAATATTATTTTTCCTTTTCGGTTAATTACTGCCTAATTAATCTGGCTATAATGTATGTATATGTGCCTTCGTCCATGATCATTTCAACCCCGATCTTCATTACAGGTGACGCCGTCGGTGAAGTTCTCTGAAGATGAGATCAAGAAGCTCACTCCTAGAATCCAAGATGCAGGAACTGAGGTTGTGAATGCCAAGGCTGGAGCTGGATCTGCCACTCTCTCGATGGCACTCGCTGGTGCACGATTCGCCAACTATCTCGTTAGAGCTGTGAAGGGAGAGAAGGTAAGCAGGAGAGGAGTGGTGAGGGGTGTAGATTACAATTTGTATTTGATTGCAGATCGAAGCATGCTCGTACGTCGCCTCTGATGCAGTGAAGGGAGTTGAATACTTCTCAACGAAGGTTCAGATTGGACAGTCTGGAGTAGAGAAGATTCTCGGAGTTGGCAATCTATCTGCCTACGAGAAGGCTTGTGTCGAGGCTGCCGTCCCTCAACTTCAGAAGGAAATCGCCAAGGGAATCAAGTTCATCAAGGGATAAGATGATGAAATACCCATACCCATCTACCTCCCTCCTTCCTCTTCCCTTCCCCTCCCTCTCTTCTTTTTGAGATGAAGACTTATATTATATGTAGAAGATAGAGATATATGAATTGAGTTACTCTTGTCCCCACTCACGTTGTAGTCATTCTCGTTTCAATAAATGTTTTGGATAGTATTTACAGTGAGAAATACGAGATAAATGTGTGAGAGGACGCTGAGAGATATCTGTAAAGGAATGAAGAAACAAGAGGAGATGATGAAGAATGATTGTAGTATGCTGTTGCGAACAATAGGAGGATTTGTTCGAAGTGGATTGAGTAATGGAGGAAGGAGAGGAGTGAGAGCATTCAGTGTACAGACTGGAGGAGATGGGAAGGAAGACGATGGAAAGGTAGGGAAGCGGAGATTCATTGGTTGATTGAGTAGTTTCCTATTCCAGAAAGACGTGAATCCGAAGGAAGTTCTCGACGAAGAGATTCTGAAGGCTGTCGATGATGTAGCCAATGAATTGGGAGGAGATAAAGAGAAGAAGAAGGGGTCAGTTGGATAAATGAATCGACGTTTTATCATTGACAATCAATTTCAGTCTTCGGACTTCTCTCCTTTCCCGTCTAATCTCCCATGAGAAGGAAACCTTCCAATCAGCCACTGTTGATCACACGGTATGGTTTATTCTGTTTGTTCTTCGTTTGATATGCACAATTTAGAGTATCTATAATAGGTAAATATTGTTTTCTTATCTAAAATACTGCTCTCCTCTCAGAGTGAGATGCTTTCTGATCCGGGAGTGCTCGCAGTACTCAAGGAGGCTGCTGCACCCACTAAACCACTACCCAAGTAAGATTTTTATCAATGCTTAAAGTATTTGCTATTATATTTTCCTAAGATGCCTTCTTTGATTTTAAATAGCGATACTCCAGAAAATTTGTATCTTTTGAGTGCGATTCACGATCGTAAGGCGAAACGAGGTCTCGTTCTATTGAGGAAGGAAGTCTTCTATCAGGCTGTGCAGGTAAATTATTTAGCAAACGGTTGATCTATTGCTCAGCACCTTTAAAGTGGTTGCACGAACATTGCTTTGGTTGTTTTTCGTTTGGTAACATCTTTTTATTCTTGAACATAAAATGATAGTTGTTATTGAGAGCGGATATTCGGCTGAAGATGCTCAACGTATTTCGATGGAAGCAGTGGAAGAAGCAGAGAAAAGAGTGGAAGAGAAGAGAGATGGAGAAATTGAGAAGAGAAAGAGTGGAGATATGGAGAAGAAAGTTATTATGGAGAAGAGAGAAGACAAGGAACAGAAACTGTATGATATGGCTTATGATTTGGCACAGTGAGTTCATTCTCGTTTATTTATTGATTCGGCGCTACATTTGGATCTTCATATTTCGCAAAAAAATCAGAATAATTGTTCAAAAAATGCAGAAAACAATTTAATGGAAAATACAAACAAAATAATAATTGACAAAATAATTTTATCAGCTGATTTCAGGAAAATGTTGTACGGAGATGATGCACCCGAGCAGAAATTGGCTGCACTTGCTTCCAAGTGTGTAACATTTGTACTCATATTTTCCTTACAAAATTATTGGTAAATCGGAGGAGTATTTTTTGTGGAAATTGTGTAATTTACTTTTTTGGTATTTTTTTGTATAAAAAAGAGCGTTATTGCAGAGTGCTCGAGGCTGATCCATCCTTCCCCTCATTCTTCGATACGAAGACTCGTCTGAATATATTCACAGGAGATAATTCCCTTCTCGAATCACGACGAATTGGATTCTGGGAGGAATGGGAAGAGAGAGCAGCCAAGACATGGAATCAATCTATTGGACCGGAGAATGCATTCGAAGAGCAGGTAAGGAAGAGAAGAAGAGAGGAGGGAGGTGCAATGATGATCATTGTAGATTCTATGGACGAAGAAGGGTGCACAATGGCCTTATCCGATCAATAATGAATATCTGTTGGGACAGGAGGAGAAGGTACTGTACTTTTTATTGTGAAAAAATAATCGGAGAAAAATCTCAACTGCAGGTTCCGTTCTTTGAGCACATTTTCGTTGATCGACGACTGGCTGCATCCAATCTACCCAAGGTACGGTAGAAAGGTTATCGATTATCGATTATCTCAATTCGATCGCCCGGTCATTTTGCAACACAGCTTCATCTCGCATTATTTTTGAATCACTTTCACTTTCCATTTATGAATACGTTGTTATGGCAGGATGGTCCAATCGCTCACTTCATGCACTTGGTCGCCGTTGGTCTATCGAAGAATCCCCATATGACAGTTGAGAAGAAGCAGAGGCATATTGATTGGTGAGCAGTAGGGAGGGGGAAGGGAGGGATGATTGAATATCTGCTCGGAAGGGATGTTATTCAATCGTATTCATAATATAGATATTATTGATTATTCTAGATAGAGTTAATTCCCTTCCAGGTTCATCTCGTTCTTCAACGTTGAGAAGCAAAAATTGGTGCATAAATTGCATGAACAGGAACAGGCTGCAGCTGCTGCATCCTAAGAGGAAGAAGAAGGAGTACGGTAGATGAGGAATATCGATTCATTCCCTTCTCCCGATAACTGATCTCGTATTGTAAAGCTGATTATGATGCAGTGTTTATTGTGTTGGTTGTTCATTTTTTCTCCTTTTCCCGTATGATAGAATAGGCACATAGAATAGTGAATTTTGTTATTGTTGATTTTTGAGTTGTATTCGATTGATCGGATAAGATAAATGTCTATCCAATCTACCCAAGGTACGGTAGATACGGTTATGGATTATCGATTATCTCAATTCGATCGCCTGGTCATTTTGCAACACAGCTTCATCTCGCATTATTTTTGAATCACTTTCACTTTCCATTTATGAATACGTTGTTATGGCAGGATGGTCCAATCGCTCACTTCATGCACTTGGTCGCCGTTGGTCTATCGAAGAATCCCCATATGACAGTTGAGAAGAAGCAGAGGCATATTGATTGGTGAGCAGTAGGGAGGGGGAAGGGAGGGATGATTGAATATCTGCTCGGAAGGGATGTTATTCAATCGTATTCATAATATAGATATTATTGATTATTCTAGATAGAGTTAATTCCCTTCCAGGTTCATCTCGTTCTTCAACGTTGAGAAGCAAAAATTGGTGCATAAATTGCATGAACAGGAACAGGCTGCAGCTGCTGCATCCTAAGAGGAAGAAGAAGGAGTACGGTAGATGAGGAATATCGATTCATTCCCTTCTCCCGATAACTGATCTCGTATTGTAAAGCTGATTATGATGCAGTGTTTATTGTGTTGGTTGTTCATTTTTTCTCCTTTTCCCGTATGATAGAATAGGCACATAGAATAGTGAATTTTGTTATTGTTGATTTTTGAGTTGTATTCGATTGATCGGATAAGATAAATGTCTTCCAATATTGCATTGAATGTCGTCCTTCCCTTGTGAATGTGAGTGTTGTGAATGTGGTAGCAATGTCTCCATCATACATACCTTCTGTCATCCCTCCTCCCCTCCATTCCCTTCCCTTTGATATTACAAGTATGACCTCAAATGACCCTGTAGATGGGAGAACTGTCTATCTCTTCCTCTATCCCTCCTTGCCTCCTTTCCTTCCGACTCCTCGTGTCTCCTTGTGGTAGAAGGGAGGGGGAGAAGAGACTAGCCATATGGCCACCCGATTCATCCCCCTCCCCCCCTCCTCCTTCACTCTCTGTGTATACTCTGAGACAAGCACGCACGCTCAGATTCTTCCCTCCTAATAGTCAGCCAATGACCTACGAGATGATACAAAGTATATCGACCAGAGTTACTCCATTTGTGATCCAGCGAATCGCTTTCAACTTGACCCATGCTGATCTTTCATAAGGGGATTATTTCCCTCCCATCATAGTTCTCTCAATTTCGAGAGGATACATTGAATTTACTGTCGGACCTATGATTGAATAGGTCGGGTTGTTCTCATAATGTGTGAGTATGGCAATGGGTAAGTGATCAATGTTGATTGCCCTCTCGTCTCTCACTCATTCATCCCGTGGATAGAGAAACACGAGAGAGATAGAGGAACATCCTTCCTCCCCTCTCTCTCTCTGATCCCCTTCTCCCTCTTCCTTCACCTCCCACCTCCTCATTCACTAATCTCACCTCCCCTCTTCCTTCCTCCCACCTCCTCCTTCTCTTCTTCCATTTTGTCACTCTATGAAACGAATCCTCAATTGATTCATCTCTCTTCACTTCATTTACGATCTCTTCCCCTTCTCTTTCTTGCCCTCACTAAATCCATCCCCTTCCCCTTCCTTCTCATCCACAACTTTTCCGACATCAACTTGAAATAGTGATTTAAAAGTTTTTTTTAGTGCGTTGTCGATAGCGAATGAGTTAGTTTTGGGTGCATTGATCAATGGATGGATGGGACAAAATGAAGAGGCGTAACTAATCTAATGGACAATGTTATCGCATCTCTCTCCATCTATCTGATAGATCCTTCTCTGATCTGATCCTTCCCTCCTCATCCCTCTCCCCCCCCCCTCTCCCTCCTTCCCTCTCTTTCTCTGCCATTCGACCTTGTCACCGAGTATCACCACACTGCCTCATCCACTCCCTTGATCTCCCCTCTCTCCCCTTGATCTCCCCTCCAACCACCTCCTCCTCTATCTCACCTCCCCTCCTCCTTCCTCCCCCCTCTCTCCCCCCCCTATGGGATCAATCGTGCGAAGAGACTGTTCACAGTAATGGAGATGAATTGCTAGTCCTTAGTCTCTCTCTTTCCTCCGTTTCATTTCACTCTCATTTCTTGCATACCATAGAGTGTATACCGTACTCCCTCTCTACTTGATATTCATTCATTACCTCATCTTAACTTCTCATATCTACAGTAAGTATTCGATATCTCTTATGCCTATTCATCCTTCTTCTTTGGATACTCTTTATTGTTAGTGTGTTCACTCTTCACCCTTCTCTTCTTAGCATAGACCCCCCTTCTGCCCCCTCCCTTCTTCCCCTCCTCTCCCTCACAAATCAGCATACAACGGGTGTCCCTACGGAAGTGAGAATGGGTCTGAATAAAGGGAGAGATGGGGACACACTTATTAATTTAATCTCCTTCCGCTAGTTGGATCCATCCTATGTGAGTGTAGTGTGATAGGAGATGATGTATCTAGCCTCCCTTTCCTTCATTGATATACCCTATCTTAAAGTGCAGTTCTATGGATGGGTATAATGGATATGAGTGGGAGTAATTGTTTTGTAGTCGTAAGAGGGAAGTGATTATAGGTAGGTGGTTTGTCTCCTCCTTCCCTTTCCTCCTTCACACAAATGGAAGAGAGAATTCCCTTCTCCCCCTAGAGAAGGAAGACTAATTATTGGATTGATGAGAGGGATTATCTCTCCTTTTCTCTCTTATGAGACATATCTTCATAGATACTCTCTATCAACTCCTTCCAATTGTTAGAATGGTACTTGGGATATTAAATAGACTTGATCTCTCTTCTCAAATGGAATCACTTTCCTATCCATCAGTAGGTATACCGTAGATTCCAAGTATGTTTGTCTATCATTCAATCAACAGATTCATCCATAGGTTGTCCTTTTATTGGTCCTTCCCTTCTTTCCTCCCTCCCCTCCCTCCTCCTCCCCTTCCCTTCTTCCCCTTTGATGCCCTTCTTTCCATCCTTCCACTTTACTCATATCTCTACTCTATCTTCTCCTTCCCCTTCTTCTTCTCCCTTCTTCTTCTACCATCCATTCCATGTCTTCTATACTCTTCCCTTCTCCTTCCATTCTATTCCCCTTCTCCTCCTCCATCTCAAGTCATTCCCTCCTCTATCTATCTATTTTTCCGCCAATTCTCTTGCCTACTCAAGGCGTCCAAAGTACAACTACGTTCCATCACTTTGGAAGTCATGAAGCACCCCTCCCCTTCCTCCCACCTCCACCCCCCCTTATTATCTTGCCCTCAAGTGTAGCTTCTCGAGTGAATAACGAGATTCATCTATCATCCTAAATGGGAGGTATATCATATCACCTGATTTAATCTGTAGTGTATGGCATCCCTCCCTTCCCCCTCCCTCACACTTAAACTCTTAATCTCAAGTTAATCATCCCATATCCCCCTCCTCTCCTCATCCTCGACTATTTACAAGATCTCGAATGAAATTGAGTGTCCATTTGTCTCATCTGCTCCATTCCATTTTCCACCTTTGGAATCCTTCTCTCTCTCTCTCTTCCTTCTCTGCCTACCATTCCTATTCATTCATTTTCTCTTTCTACCCGTTCCTTCCCCTTCCTCCCCTTCCTCCCTTCTCTCTCCTCCAGCTTGGCTCACTCACTTTTCGCAGGTGGTCGTTCTTGTTCAGTGTGTGTCTCCACATACTCTCTCCCCCTCCTCCCCCTCTCCTCTCTCTCTCTCACTTCTGCAGATCAGAGGAAGGGTCACCCGTGCTCAGTCTTGTATCTCTCCTCCCCTTCCCCTCTTGTCCCCATACAGATTCCCTCTCTCTCTCTCTTCCTTCTCTCTAATCTCATTCCTTCCGCTTCTTCTTTACCACTTCTATTCTCTATTCTCATTCAGACACAGATACTATCATACTATTCTCACTTATCAAAAATTTAATTCAATCACTATTTTTCATTTCCCGCTAGTAAATCTTCCGCGATGGACATGCAATGTTCCGATATTAATTTGATCTTTACTCCTATTGTTGCATTCGTATATTTTGCATTATTTTGCATGGTCTATTATGATATTGCAACCACCTCTCAATTCGGACAATAATGGTCTATTTTGTGATCATGGTCGCTTGTACCTTCCCTCTCTTCCTTATCTCACTGTCCCATCTCACCGCCCCCCCCCCCCCAAC